>RJWH01006557.1:0-52909 GCA_004363575.1 Solenodon paradoxus
GCCAGCTCCCTGTGTTCCTCGTGTGGCAGACTGAAAAAGGATGACATACAAACAAAAGGAACCAGGTGCAGGTTGGGGAGCACCCCGCTGCAGAGAAACCCATTCTAGGCTGCCGCTAACTAGTTGTATATTCTGCAGAGTATATTTTTGTAGAAATGTATATTATAAATTATATATAATATGTATAGAAGTTTGTATTTACATATTATGTATTAAAGCAGTTTCATATTCTGAGAGGTGGAAAGCTCCATAACTCATCAGGACCCAGGAGGCAATGAGACAGGGGAAGAAGGGAGGCAAATAAGAGATGGCCTCATAGCAGTTCCTTACAGGCCTCCTGTCCTCTCACGTTCCAGGAGGGTCATAAAGCATTCTATCAGGAACCAGGCTGCAGTTCAAGCTTTTGCTTGTGTCATCTCTGGGGATGTGAGCAAGGTTGCCTTGGTGCCAAGGCAGAGTCATTCCCCTACTGGGTTTATTTTTCCACAGGAGCCCAGTCACATGTTGACTGATAGTAGCTTTGGTTCCTGCATATAAAAATTTCTGAAAGCGCCCACCCCCCCCACATACATCTTCTCTAGATTCAGACTTCACGTAGTTTACAGAAAAACTCTTTACACGACCTGTTATTCTTATTTTTCATCCTGAACATTACTCTTCCTATTTACGTTATATTGATTCACTTCCTTGCTTCCTCATATAGTGTTCTCTCATGATAAGAAACTTCTTAATCAGAACAGATTTGGCCTCTGAATCTGGCTCTCCCGGCACCTGCAGTTTCCTTTCTTGCTCACTTTGTCCTGACCATTTGGTTTCTGCAGGTTTTCAGGATTCTGAACATACATGGCTTTTGACCAGAGGCCTTTCCATACCCTTTGCTGCACATGTCCTTTTGACCAGAGGCCTTTCCATACCCTTTGCTGCACATGTCCTTTTGGTTCCTGGCTGCTTTGCCCAGTCTAGGAGCACAGGTTTGATTTGGCTGTCAAACCTGAGAGCCTGATCTTTCATTGACAAGTGTTTCTTGATCTCTAATAAACTCTGTGCCATGGTGCTAACCTATTGTCTAGTCTAGAGCCCTCATTTTGGACTATTGTTGGCTCCCTGGAGCCTGGCTCTCTGCCTTGGATCTTCTTGCCTATTTCAGAGCACTGCCAGCTTTCACAAAGATACATATTGAAAGAATAATCTAGCACAGGGAGGCTATAAACCAGATGTGAGTTCTGGCCAAAGTCAGTGCTGTGGTAGGATACCGCTATATTCATATTATTGAATTGATATCAGTACTAGGATATAGTACTTCCTCTTTCAGTACTAGGATATAGTACTTCTCTTTGCAGTTAGATACCATGGTTAGCATTGTTTAAAGTAATAGCATACACTTCAGCTCTGTTCTTTTGGAGGTCGTACCCAAGCAGACAGTATTTAGGTAGAACAGAGGGGTTGGTGTTTTGTATGTACATTCACCAGGATACTTGTTCCCTCCACTGTGAGTCAATGTGGGTAGTAGTGAGTGTTTCACAAGCCTTGGTATCTTGAGCAATATTCTTAAGAGATAATTTTTAAAAATCAGTTTTAAGTTCATAACAAAATTGAGAGGAAAGTACAGACTTCACATATATCCTCTGCTCGCCCCTGCATTCATAGCCTCCTCCATTATCAACGTCCCCCACTCGAGTAACACATTTGTTAAAATTGTTGAACCTACATTCACACATCATTATTACCTAAAGTCCATAGTTTACTTTAGGGTTCACTCTTATTGCTGTACATTCCATGGGTTTGGACAAATGTATAATGTCATGTGTCCATCACAATATCATACAGAGTATTTTTGCTGACCTAAGAATCCTGTAGGATCCCCACCTAGTCACAGACTGCCACCTGCCATGGCAACCACTTATCTTTTTCTATCACCAGAGTTTTGCCTTTTCTAGACTATCATATGGTTGGAATCATATAGTATGTAGCTTTCACAGATTGGTTCCTTTCACTTAGGATTATGTATTTAAATTTCCTCTTGGCTTCATAGTTCTTTTAGCGTGGAGTAATATGCTATTGTCTGAATGAACTGAGTTTACTTATCCACTTATTGAAGAATATCTTAGTTGCTTCCAAATTTCAGTGGGTATCAATAAAGCTCATAAATATCTGTAAGCAGGTTTTTGTGTGTTTATATGTTTTCAAGTCCTTTGGGCAAATATCAAGAGTTGCGATTGTGGGATCCTCTGATAAGAGTATGATTTGCTTTGTAAGAAGCTTCCAAACTATGTTCCAAAGTGGTTGTTCCATTTTGTATTCTCATCAGCAATGCCTGAGAGTACCTGCTGCTCCACATCCTCACCAGCATTTGGTAGTGTCGGTGTTCTGGATTTTGGTCATTCTTACAGGTGTGTAGTGGTATGTCATTGCTTTAATTTGTATTTCCCTGATGAAATGATATGGAGCATCTTTGCATACACTGAACATTATTTTTAATGCAATCGTATGGACATCTGACTATGGTTGAGGTTGAGAGTAGGGATGCATTCATTCATCTATGCATATAATCATTTATTTATTCAACAAATATTTACTGTTTGCTATGGGCCAGGCACTGCTCTAAGGCCATATATGAGCAAAATGGATGTTATTCTTGAAATTCTCATGAAATCCTACTTGGTATATGGACGGAAGAAAACATTAAATAAGTAACCAAAAATAATCAGATGAAATCAGGTACCAACAACTGCTATAAAGAAAATAAGTTGGCAATGTGCTAGAGTTGACATGTGCTAGATAAGAAGGTCCATCTGAGAAGGGGGCATGTGATTTGGGAAACTTTCAGGAGGTATAGCATTCTAGTCAGAGGACGTAGCTAGTACTGAGGAAATGAGTTGCATGTGGTACACGTGGTGGCACAGATGGGCTCATAAAATGACTGTGGTGGGTTTTAGAGGGGAAAGAGGGGACACTGTGAGGAGTTCTCTATTAGATTTCCTTTCATCAACATCCCTCCAAACATAAAAGGACTCAGATAGCTGATAGAGCCCTGTACCAGACAGAGAAGAAACTGGAAGTAAGGCTTTCACAGTCTCTGACACCCATCCTGGTCAAGAATTGGCAGAGATGATGTGAATCTACTTTTAGAAGGTGGAAAGCACCTCTCCCCCTCTCCCTTCCTCACTTTCTCTCCCCTTCCCCATCTCCTCCCCCATCCCCTCCTCCTTTTACTCTGCTTCCAGTGAAAGAATGTTGCAGATTAATTCACACTAAAATATCAGTAATTGTATGTAATCCCTCCTATGGATAATTTGCCTTTTCAGAGAAGACTCCTTCCAGGGATATGGCAACCAATATAGGAATGAATAAATGAATGAAATCAATGTAAGAATGAATGAATGAATGAAATGACTGTGGCTGTAATGTTGGAATTTCAAACCCTGGCCTGCTAAGTAAAGGAGAAACCCGCTTTGAGCCTATTAATACCTCTCATCTACATTTTCCAGATTTATCATGTCACATGCTGGCACCTCCATCTCGACTTTTTGCCTTCCCTGTTCCAGATCTGGGGGCGGTTCTAGATGTATGCACAGCAGGCTCTGGGCACTATGCACATTTCCCATATGCTGCTGAGGTCATTTTTCTTGAACCTTGATTTTCTGCCTGAAGATAGGAACAGTTTCTAACCCCCCAGTCCCTACAAGAGCTTGGAAGGCTGACAGAGATAATTAAGATCATTGCCATCAACTTTTTATCTGCTATAAGCAAAAACAGGAAACCAAGAAATAAAGACACGGCTCAGCAGCAACTTGAGTGGGTAACATGGGAGAAGTTTTTCTTAAATCCTCTTTCCCATGTACCTTACCACCCACATGTTCTTAGTCAGATTTATTTTTTGCATATCATTTTCTGAGGATGACAAGAAACTTGCCCTTTTTTAAACTATGGTTTTTAGAAGCAGATTATCTGCACTAGTTGAGACCTCTTACCGAACTCTTGAAATAAATAATACTTTGGGCTCAGGGAGTGGGTGTTAAATAGAAATTTAATGACTCATAATAGAGCATCAGGATAGCCACTGCTGATGTATGATGTATTTTGGAAATGACAATGGGTAGAGCCGCACTTTTCTCCTGTAATGAAATGTTGTGATTCAGAGAGGGTTTGAACAAGAATGTCAGCATCTCTTCGTATTTAAAACTCCCATATTGAATGGTGGCTTTTTTCAAAGTTTGACTTTGGTTTAGCCTGAAAAGGCAGCTGACCACAGAGGAGACCATTTCTCCAGGGTGGTGTACCCTAGGACTAAAGGAAAAAAGATTCTTCATTTTCCCCTGGCATGTGTTTTGAGGGGGTTGTTACCAAGGAAGGTGGGGTCAGGGTAACATGCTTTTCCTAGAATTTATATGTTGATAACAAGCAGTAAGGTCTCATCTCCAGAGCTCAGGTCTTTGCTATTCTCGCTCCCCTCCTGGAGGAAATAAAATGTGTCATTCATGAGACGTACCCTTCTCTTGGGATTTTGTCCCAACTACTTCACTCTTGGTATAGCTCCTATTAGTCCAGTCTTCTCAGTGATTCTTTTGTAGTAGTGAGGGTCTATGTTAATCTTCTTGGACTGTTGGTGCTCCATGTAGATACCATTTGAACAAAAATGCTTATTAAAATCTATTGTGTTCCTGATACAGCGGGCTCCTTGAAAACAACATGAAAGGCATTCCTGCTCATGAATTCAAGAGTCAGTTGGGGAGATGTAAAAAAACCTGGCATAAGTAGAGAAAAATCTGAGTCAGCATAAAATGTGAGCACTAGGTTGTGTGATTCAGATGATAGGGCTTAGCAGGGGAGAGAAGGGAGAAGTATTGTCAGCTGACAAGGTTAAGAAAGTCTTCCTGGAGGGCACAGGGCTTAGAGGATGACGAGAAGTGACTGCTTTTGAGGCTGAAGGGTCAGCCAAGGTAGGGAGATGGTACTGACTGTGTGTATAGAAGTATGGGGGGCAGGCAGTGATGGCTCAGCAAGGTTTCTCTTTCTGAGGTGGCCTGTTCTTGTTGAGGGGTTGTGGGATGGGAGGGCTGCACAGTCATGTGAGCTCAGATCACGAGCATATCAGAAACTAGACAAGATTGGATCTGAACTGTTTTCATTAAGCTGTTTTGTTTTCAAGGGATAGAGATGCTTTCACATTATCTTAAGCAAAGGAGCAGGGTATATTAAAAAAGGGCCACAAGAGAGAAAATCTTTTTCAGGGTCTCCAAGATCAGGAGACAGAGTGCAATGGGACCTCATGGGAACTGTGCTTGGTTCTATGACAGCTTCAGGGTCTTCAGCTGCAGGATTTGGAGACTTCTCACTCTGGTATTCTACCATTAATACAAAGTAGTTCTAGTTCTATTCCACCTCACTACAGACTCTTAATTTTCCCCTCTATTCAGGTTACTTTTTCTATAGTTCTTATTTTTTTAATATTTTATCCTGATCATTTCCGCTTTATAATTTTGACTTCTATGGTCCACCAAGGCTCCAGCTTTCTTTTCCCCTGCTAATTCTGACTCTTACTTATGGCTTTCTGCTTCTCTCCTTCCCTCTCCTCTCCATGGCTTCCATCCCTTTTCCCCTACTCCATCCTTACCCTTTAGTATTTTTAGACAAATTCCTGAGAGACAATCTGTTTGTCCTACTTCATGTATTTGTACCAGGCTCTGTCTTTGTTTTGTCTCTGGTCAGACTGAAGATTGATAACCATTCGGCCAGGGGCCTACCCTTGGTCCTTTCATCTGGGATTTGGGGGAGAAGAGGTGATACTGGAGAAACCACATAAGAGATTGGCCATGGAGTAAGGGATGGATCACGTATATGGGTTCTGGCAGCAAGACCGGAGAAAAAAGAATGGAAAAAAAAAATTTCAAAGAAAAAAATCAGTAAGAATCCTTATCTCACTGGCTACAGGTTCTGGTAGAGAGAGGTAAATTAAAGATAAATTCTATAATTTCAGGTCTCGGCGACTCGTCGAATGGTAAGATAAGGAATAAGGGAGCTGGGAGGGGGAATTGGTTTAAAGGGAGAGATACTGATTTCTGTTTTTGCCATGTTGAGTATGAATCAACAGTGGACTCTAGTGGATATATCTCTTGTGTCCTTTTGCTTAGTGATCCCAATTCTTCTACAACTTGGCCACCCAGTTAGCGTACAATACTGAGAGACTTGGGTGATTTAATCCAGGGAGTAGAAGACATATGGAGAGCTTCCATGAAAAGTCTAATTTACTCATTTTCTCCTCACCCTTAAATAGCCAATTGGCCCCATGGAGCAATGCTTTCTGCCCTGAGAGCAGTAAGGAAGGCAGACATGAGAAAACTTTTCAGTCCTATGTGAAACCTGATTTTTTTTCTTGGTTGGTTTCTAAATATTCAGAAGAGAGAAAATGAGTAAAGATGCAGAGAAATAAGGTGAAGAAATGGAGAAACAGCCTTGAGCGAGCTAGAAAGAATCTACATATTAGTGAGTGTTCCATACTCACTGTGAGAAAATCAGTTCAAAGGAACAGTTTTTTGACTAGAGAGGGAGAGGTTCTTCATTGCCAGCCCTAGTCTAAGAAAACCCAAGGAAGAGCTCTGATTTATTGTGAGTTAGTGCACAGACTGACCGCTGTGGCCAAGAGTATGTGTTCTATCCAAGACCAGTTTTGGAGCAATTGTTCCTTCACTTCTTAACCATTTACCATGGTCATAGACATTGAATTATGTAAAAAAAATAGACAGCTAAGAAACAGACAAAATAAAAACTAACCCTTGGACTCAGAAAACAGAACTGAGGTTATAAGAGGGAATGGGCGATGCGGGTAGAGGTAGTGGGGGTCCAGTGGAAAGTAGTAAAGGAATATTAGAAATTTGGTGGTAGACATAGTGAGGTATCATAATTTTATAAAGAGTGAATGTGCATATCTAAATGTTGTTTCGTAAATCAGTGTTGCCTCAAAAAATAGGAGAAAACTGAAGATCGCATAAGAAACTTATGGGATAACATTAAGACAATATTTGCATCATAGGGATTCCAGAAGCAGAAGAGAGAAAGAAAGGGGAAGAAATTTATCTACTCGCACCTTCAAATCTGGGTTAGGTGTTCCTTTTTTGTGGTCTCATTGTATCCTATACTTCTTTCTATATTTTGTAGTTGCCTTTTTGCTTGTTTGTTTCTCCCACTGGAATGTAAGTTCCATGTGAGCAAGAATTTGTCTTTCTCAATTACTAGTCTACTCTAATGCTTGTCAGTGTGTCAGACATGTTGTTGATGCTCAATAAATATATAATGAATGACAGTTTTTAGATCCAGAAGAACTAGGAAATAACATAACCTTCATTTAGATGTCTTTTTTGATTAAAGAATGGAAGGAAGGAAAAAAGAATGTGTTTAGGTAAATGGAGCTTTAATATAGTGTTTCAAGAAAGGCAGAGTCACTTGTTTTATACTTAGGATTTTTGAAGTCTTTTTAAATATAATTTTATTATTTCTTTTGCTTACATTGCTTTATTCATTTTAGGATATTGCAGTTGCACCTCAGTCTGTGTATTTCACACCAAACCCACCACCACAGTTCTAGTGTCCTTTATTACCATCTTGTTCCCTCCTTCCTTTCCTCCCTCTCTCATCCCCCTGGTAGCCATGTCTAGTGTCCTGTAGATTTTTTGAGTGTTTGTTTCATTATATTCCAAATATGGGTGAAGCCATACCGTATTTATCTTTTTCTTTTTAGCTTATTTTGCTTACCATGATCCCCTCCAGTTACATCCAGGTTGTTGGAAAGGGCAAAATTTCATCATTTTATCCAGCTGCTTAGAATTCCGTTCAGTATATATAACACAGCTTCTTTAACCAGTCATCTGTTGACAGACATTTAAGTTTTTTTTATGCCTTAGCTATTGTGAATTGTCTTACTATATACATTGGGGTGCAGATATTTTATCTGCTTAATGTTTTTGTATTCTCTGGGTATATGCCTAGAAATGGGATTTCTGGATCAATGGTAGCTCCATTTTTTTTTGAGAACTATCCATACTGTTGTCCAGAGAACTATCCATACTGTTACATTCCTACCAACAGTATAGAAGGGTTCCTTTTTCTAAAAACATCTCCAACATTTATTGCTTGTAGTCTATTTGGTATAGGCCAGTCTCACTGGTGTGAGGTGATATCTCTTTGTGGTTTGTATTTAATACATCTAATCATGAGTGATGTAGAACATTTTTCATGTATCTATAGGCCTACTGTATATCTTTAGAATGGTGCCTATTCAGTTCTATTGCCCATTAAAGTGGGTCATTTGCCTTTTTGTTATTGAGGTATGTGAGTACCTTATATATTTTGGAGGTTAAGTTTTTGTCTGATATGCATTGTGAGAATATATTTTTCTATTCTATGGGTTGCATTTTTGTTTTAGTGGTAGTTTCTATTGCTGTACAAAACCTTTTTAGTTTGATGTAATCCCAAGTGTTAAATTTTCGTTTAGTTTCTTTTGCCATAGGTGTTCCTTCCCCAAAGCTATCTTTGAGGTTGATGTCATGGAGTGTTTTTTTCAACATTTTCCTCAGTGTATTTTATGGTTTCAGGTATAATGTCCATGCCTTTGAGTTAAGTGTATGAAGCTACCATGTAGTTTCTTTTTTCATTTTTTGCAGCTGTCTTTCCAGTTTTCCCAGCACCATTTGTTAAACAGACTTTTGTTTCTCCATTGTATACTCTTGGCTTGTTTGTCATAGATTAACTGTCCATATAGATGTATATTTGTTTCTGGCCTCTCAGTTTTATTCTATTGGTCCATGTATCTGTTTTTTTTTCAACTACCATACTGTTTTGATGTTGATAACTCTGCAGTATAGATTGAAGTAAGGGAAATTATGTTTGTTTCTGTTGCTTCTTTCCAATTTGTTTTTGTTTGCTATTGCCTCTGGATGGTTTTTGGTATTGATTATTTCAGTTTTGTCTTCTTCCTAGCTATGTATCTCTTTAGGGTTGGGTTTTGTAGCTACCATGTGAATTGTCTCTAACTGTTCTGCTCTTTCATAGACTTTTAAGAGCTGATGCCATATCATATTTATATGTCAGTACAGACTCCATGTTTTCCTTCCCACCCCTTAGTGTTTTGTTGTTCTCTCCTATTGGTCCTGTATTTGTTTCTGCTTTCATTTCAATGTTTATCACTGTTATTGGGGTTTGGTGACTCTTTGTTTGTGTTATCCCTGTTGTAGCACCCTTTTCAATGTCTCCTGCAAGGCAGACTTGGTGATAGAAAAATCCATTAAGTTTTGTTTGTCATTGAATTCCTTTATTACTCTGTCATGATAATTTTGCAGGATAGAGTATGCTTGGCTGGTAGATTTTGTCTTTTAGGATTTTGAATATGTCATTCCATTTTGTCCTGGTCTATAAGATTTCTGTTAAGAAGTTTAATGATAGAGTGATGGTGTATATTTGTATGTTATGTTTCTCCTTTCTCTAGCAGCCTCGAGTAATTTTTCTTTATCATTACCTTTTGATAGTTTTACTATGATATGTCTCAAGACAGGTCTTTTCATATTATGAATTTCAGTATTCTCTTGGATTCTTGGACCTCCATGGTTATTTTATCTTGTATTTTTGACATTTTAATGACAATGTGTCTAGGTGTAGGTCTGTTGGGTTTCTTTTATAAGGAACTCTTTGAGCTTCCTGTGTCTGGAGGCTTGCTTCATTCTTTAGGATAGGGAAATTCTCAGCTATTATTTCTTCAAATATAGTTACTACCCCCCTTTTCTCTCTCTTTTCCTCCTGGGACCCCGATAATGTGAATGTTGTTTCTTTTGATATTACCCATAGGTCTTGAATGCTTTCTTCATTTCTTTGCATTCTTTTATCTCTTTGCTGGTTTGCTTGAGTGTATTCCTATGCCCTGTCTTCTAACTCACTGATTCAAATGGAGTCTTCATCCATACTTTTCTTGAATTCCTCTATTAAATTCTTTAGGTCAGCTATTATGTTCTTTATTTCTTTGACATCTGTTTTGAGCTGCTTCATTTCTTCTCTCTCTTTTTTGTTGTTCTCTTTTTCTTTCTCTATTGTTTTCTTGATTTCCGCGAGTATGTTTATCACTGTTGCCCTAAATTCATCCTCGGGTAATTTGTATACATCTGTTGTATTGAAGTTTTCCCTTTAGGTTTTTGATTGGATCCATCATTTCACATATATTTTTCTCTCTTTGCTTTGTTTGGCATTCTGTTTATGTTTCTGTGGATTAGTTTTTCCTATAGTGATGACTTTGTGTAGGGTATTGACTTGCACCAAGTAAACCTGGATCTTGGTTGGACACTGGGCTTTCTTGAATTTTGTGGCATTGTCACTGGTTGAATTTGTTGAAGTTCTTATGTGGGCCTATGTTGTTGTCAGAAAGTTCAGTCTGTGGGTTTGAAGCTTGTGTGGGGGATGCAGAACCTTCCCCCAGTGTCTCAGCACCTAACCACTATCAACAATCAGGCTGCAGTTTCACCTGCACCCACATGGTGATGATAGTATATAATGTTAAGTCTTTCTCCCTCTGGAAGGCTCTCTTCTTCCTTTAAACCTGAGGGTGGGATTTTCAGTGGGAAGGTTCTGCAACTCTGGGGTAATATAGTGGGAAGGGGTGTGGGTGGGTGGTTCCTCTAGCTGCTTTCCAGTTATGGCAGTACCCAGAGTAATTTTCTTACCAGGTTTCCTGTTCAAATCACTGGAGCACTGGTGCCTCTTCCACCCTGCACCTAGACCCTTTTTCCCCAGCTCCATGTCCTCATCTTCTGGGTGGGATATTTGCTTCTTTTGCAATTCCCGAGAGGGCTGGTTCTTTTCATAGTTCTAAACCCTTTACCATGGCAGGAATCCCGAGTCTGAATCTGTGGTTTAGCTCTGAACCCAGATGCTTTTGCCTACCCTTGGTGGTTGCAATTGCTGTTGTGTCTTTACAGTCTGTTTGCCTCATTTTCCTCAGTGTTTGTTTCTGGAAAATAGGTGAATTTCTAGTTGCTCTGTGGGGAGGATGTGAGTCTGACTCTTGTCAGGTCACCATCATGACCAGAAGTCCCCATGGTTACTTTTTGTGAACAGATAGAAGTTCTCTGCATTACTTCTTTAAATACATTTTCTGTTCCTTTCTCTCTTGTCTCTTCTGAGGTGCCAATTACACTTATGTTTGTTCTTCTCATGGTGTTTGATATTTCTCACTGGGTTTCTTCAGTTTTCCTCAGTTTTGTTTCTCTCTTATCTTCTGTGTCACCTCTGTGATCTTGTCTTCAATTTCTGGGATTTGTTCCTCTATGAGATTAAGTCTGTTTATGGAGCTTTCTATGTTTATCTTCAATTCCCTGACTCTATTTTTTTAATCTCTAGCATTTATGCTAGGACTTTCTTCATATCCTCAATCTCTTTGGTGAAGTACTCCCTGTGATCTGTCACTTCTTCCCTAGGGTCTTCCAGTTATCTTTGGGTGGCTGCATGCTACTGGGTCAGCTTTCTTATGACTATTATTTTGAATTATTTAACTGTTACATTGTCCCAATCATTGTCAATAGATTTCTTCTCTGGGGAGCTCCTGGCATCTTTTTGTCTTTATTCCATTCAGGTTTATTTTTTTTTTTGGGGGGGGATTTAGTTTTTGGCATGACTCTTTTCTCTGCTTTGTATTTAGCACTAGGGCTTTCTTGTCTTCTGATTTCTTCCCAAGTAGTAGTTGCAGTGTTGCCCCTGTACAGTCCTTAGAGGGACAGCAGGTTGTTGGAGTTTCTTATGGTAGCTGTGGGGCCTCAGTTGACTCTGCTCCCATTCCCATTCACCTGGTTATTGGGACTTGGTCCAGGCATGGTTGGGGCAGCCTACCTGCTCAGGTGTGATTGGGAGGCATAGGAGATTGAGGGCTGAAGTAGCTTGGTCCTCTCACTCACTGGGTTGCTGACACTGGGTGATAGTAAGGTAGTCCTCAATTCCCTGGCCTCTGAAGGTGGAGTGCCACTTGTGGTGGCTGGGGTGGTCCTTTGTTCACTGGGGCCCAGTCTGAGATTGGGTGGCAGAGGCGGGGTGGCACTGGTGGTTCGCTGCTCCTTGGGACCTTTCTGAGGCTGGAGTGTGGAGGGCCATGGTATGTGTGTGTGTGGGGGGGGATTTTTGAATCTTTAGTTTTGGTTTCACTAAATAATAAGCTATATGTAATTAAAATTAAGGGTTAGCCATACCCTGGTGGAATGGTGGTTGTGTCAGTCACCTTTGCAGGAGCACAGTCCATGTATACCCCCAAGGACCTGAGTTTGTGTGCTGGGTCTGGGGAGAACAACCAATATGAACAATAAATAAAAATAGAATGCTTCTCCCTCTTCTTTCTTCCTGCCTACTTGCCTTTATTGCTGCCTGTACCTTTACTCTGAAACAAATAAGGGTTTAACAAAATATTTTTATAATATTAATAATATTTTAATTTATTAATAAATTAAGAAATAATACCCACTATAATAAAGCAGTTATTTCACTGTTAGAAAATGGGTGAATTGTGTTATAATTCTTCTTAGTTTTTCATATCTGAAGAAAGGTTATGCATTCGGTCTAACTTTGTCTGGGTACCAGTTATTATTTTGTGGCAATTGACTTCTGTGTCAACAATGCTAGTATATTGAAGTAAAGTCCACACAACATCTACATCGGGTGTAGAGAGAAACTTATTACCATGCTGGTCTAAATATCCTGTAAACTCTGGGTATGGCACTGGAGTGTTGGATAGAAATGAGATGACGTACACCATAGGTTGTGTCTAAATGTGAAAAATAATGGGAAAATAAGAGGTTAGTTCCAAGGATGGAAGATATAAAGGTTAGGAGTTAAAGTTTCTAGAGTTATGCTTTCACCTTACTACAATACTGCTTCTCTGATGTGTATCTATGTTTAGATATGTAGAATTCTTTCCATTCCATCACACTCTTTAAACTACTCTGACAGAGTCCTAGGGATTCTGAGAAGCAACCTCAGGGGCCCCTAAGGGGACAGGATGAATGGGGCAGCCAGTAGAGGTTAGGGGAAGGACCCTCTATTTAAAATCACAGAAGCTTTGCATTTTTCTGTTCACATAGTAGATTTGAGGATAAGATTTCTTTAGAGGAAAGTGTTCCTAAGAAAATTTGCAAACTAGCTGAAAGATTAAATTTTTTGTTTCTAGAAGACTAAAGCAGATACTTTCTCTTAATGAATAGGCCGTTATGTAGGCACAGGCTCACAGAGTATAGATATAAATCTTAGCAAGCTAAAGCCATTTCTGGTTCCTCAAGAGACCTAGTGGAGAAGAAAAGCAGGGGCTTCCTAGGCAAAGAGGGGTGTTAAGGATTATGGTTTCTTACCACTCTAAGCAGTGTTTAGGATCTTCTGATAAAAACGAAGTTGGATCTTTGTCTGGCCATATGGTAGATAGCACTTATTATCAGTAGGTCCTAACAGATTCAGTAGTAATAGTACCAATTGGGTTTGTGACCTATTGTCTTAGGTAGTCCTAGAAAAACTTTAGCTCCTGCCCAGTAAATCTCACAACTGCCATTATAACCAATAGGTGTGGTCTGGGAATAGGTCAATGACAGCAGCCTGGAGGCTTGATCAAATGGAGGGGCTTGCCTATTGTTTTAGGGATAGGGTTGCCAAGGCATTTAGGGGCTGGGAACCCCAGGAAAAATTAATTCACTAGTCCTTTTTAAAAGACAGATAGCCAAAAGCTGACTAGATACTTCTATCTTACATGTGGTATTAGTATTTGTGATGGCCACTTTGGTGAGACTACGATGTCCATCTGTTTTATGAAACACCAGTCTACATGTTGCTGTGGAGAAATGTTGCAGATGTGACTAACAGCTGCAATCAGCTGATGTTATATGAAGCATTGTTTCCATAGTGTGGGTTGCTCATCCATTCAGTTGAAAGCTTTAGTAGCAAAAACTGAGGTTTTCCAGACAGGAAGAAATTCTGCCTCAAGACTTTAATACAGAAATTCTGCCTGTATTTCCAGCCTGCTGTTCTGCCCTATAGATTTTGGACTTGCCAATCTCCACAGTCAAGTGAGCCGGTGACTTAAAATAAATATCTTCATATACATATACATATATCTTATTGATTCTGTTGCTTTGGAGTATTCATATTGATACAGTATCTTAAGTTCGAGCTACTGTCATGCTGTGAGCTTTTATCAGTCAGCTCTATATCTGCGGCCTATAGGCTTTAATTACTCTAGGAAATAGTCTGTTGAAGAGAGAGTTTCCATATGACATGAGTTTTGTTTGGAAAGGCCTACATTCTTCTTCAAGGAGATTTTCCCAGGGACCCTGTCAAAACTCACTTCACTTTCACATTCTTATATTGAAGAGACAGAACAATGGTGTTTGCTGGATAAAATTTACTGAGCATTATCAGGGGAAAATGTCCCAGAATTCCCCAAGGGTTATCTAATACATTTCTGGGGACTAGCAGGGAAACTTCCTCTGCCTGTATACTGTTTTTCACTGTATTTCAAAATGCCTCCGCAAACATTACCTTGAATCTTTGATGTAGTTCTGACAGAGACAGTTATTTGCTACTAATGCCAGTTTTTTCTTTCTTTTCTAGTGAAAACCCTCGATATTTTGCTGAATTAATTGTTACTCAATAAAAAAAAAGAAACACTAGTCCTACTTGGATCTAGGTGAAGCCCAGCTTGTTTTGGCAATGTAGCATTTGTGCTTAGACACACTGGTTCTGAAGCTAGATTATGTAGGATTCAAATTTTTGCTTAATTTCTCACGAGCTATTTATTTCTCTGTGCCTCAGTTTTTGTATTTTTGAAATTATGTGTTAATAGTACCTATTGGTATTGAATTTCTATAATCATTACATGAGTTTATATTTGTGACATCTTTAGAACAGTGCTAGACCTTTCTAGAAATATTTTTTAAAAAAATTGAGATAACTTTAATTTTCAAAGTAATTTGTCTTATGTGCATGTTCACTCTTCATCAAATATATACCACACCATGCCTACCGCCCAATTTCTAATAGTCCTCTATCACTGTCCAATGGATTCCCCACTACTCATTTTTTCCCATCCTACCTCCCTTCCATTCTGGTAATATTAGTTGTTTTTATTGTTGTTTTGGGCAACAAGATATAAATGGAAGTATTTTGTGAGTTATTTAGGAAGTCCCATTAAAGGGAGGAGCAAGCCTGTCTGCTCCTCCTTATTTCCTCATAGCTAAAATATGGTTGGAGCTTGAACAGCCATTTTGGAATAGGATATAAATAGCTAAGGATGGTAGAATAGCAAGATAGAGTCTGGGCCCCTGACAGCTGTGGGGGTGCCACAGTAGTCCTCAGTGGCTTATCTCCAGGTTTCATGAGAGAGAAATAAGCTTCTCTCTTGTTTAGGACAGTTATTATTTTTGTTGTTACATGCAGCCGTACTTAATCCTGGCTGAGGAAGTATTATTCCATTATATAGTTGAGTGGTGCTTGGTCATTAGCTACTTTTTCCCCTCTGGGTGGAAGTCATAAGAAGACTGGGATCACATTGATAATTCTGTTTAAGAGACTTTTAGGACACTTTGTTTTCCAAGGAAGAGTTCTTTTTTAGATTCATCAAGGTGTTATTTCTCTCTCTTCTTGGACTCTTTCTTTCCCATTTCTCACTACATATTGAATCCAGTTGACCTTGTTAGATTCAACCCAAGATCTGTCTCTGATTCAAAAACCATCTCTGATTATTCTTGCTCCATCTCAACAGCTTGTTTTGTAGTGCTAACAGGGAGATCCAGCTACATGGCTGTTCCCTGATGAAAAAAAAATGAGCCTTCACTACATGGGAGGTTTGAAAACTATGACCACGCAACGACAAAGAAAGAAGGGAGTCTTCCTTATGTAGCCAAATTAGCTGAATGAAACCTGGTGATCAGTAGAATGACATGTCACAGAAGACCTCCCATTTTACTTGTCCCTCTTTGAGCTTCTTAATTCTTACTTATGTTATTCAGGTGTCAACTCAAGATTTGGGTTGATGGACATGTTTTACATTGCCATGTTAATTGAGAACGAGTTGGTTTTCTAACTTATTGCCTAGGGCCTCTTTTTACACACTCAAATATCTTTTATGTATAGTGGTTCATCTTTCTCAGAGTTCTTTACTTCAGCAAAGTCTATGAAATGTATTTTCTGTCTCCTTTTCCACCAATCTCTGTGAGGGAAGTCACGTTATCCTCAGTGGTTAGAAATATACTTCCTCCTTTAGAACCCTGTACAGAAAAATTAATTTTGGGTTTAAAAAGTTAACTTTTAAAATGAGTGTTACACTAAATATATTTTCTGCTTATTGGTTACTATGGAAACTATTGTGAAATCTTTTATGTGCATGATTTTGCTCATCACCACAACACCATGGGTAGGTATTATTACTGAACTTATTTTGCAGATAAAGAGAGAGGGTCAGGAAGGGTAAGTCCTTCCCCACCCCCCAAATCATGCAGCTAGTATTTGAACACAGGTCAATCTGACTCCAAAGTCTATGAATTCAACCATATGCTCTACTGTCTTTCTTTTGGCATTCTTTACTTAATCTGTATGCTTTAACTAATCACTTAGCAATGTGTTAGAGTAGAAATAATGGCTTTGGCATCAGACCTGACTTTGAATCTGAACTTGTTCTCTTACTTGTGGTTTGAAATTGGGCATATCTACATTATTTAAATGAGCAAATGAATAAATGAATGAATGAATGAGCAGCACATCTTTTGGGAATGTGGTGAGGATTAGATGCCTAGCACATAGCAGATATTAGATGAAAGCTTTATGGTTTACCCTTTCTCACGTGGTTAACTTGTGTTTTCCCAATATGACTACAAATACCTTAAGGACAGAGGTCATTCTTTGATTTCTTGGTTAGCCTCAGAATCATGCACAGTGCTAGGCCCATTATAGGAAGGCACATTACAATCATCTTAAAAAAGTCTTTCATATTAAAATTTGACAACTATAAATATTTTAATAAGTTTTCCTTCATTTTAGAAGCAAATAACTGGGAAAGTACATCTTGGTCCTCTTCCTTTGTAGTATATGACATTAGTGTAACCTTGTTTCTAAATACTTAAGCAGAATTTTTCTAACTTTTAATGTGGGAGATGAGTAATTCTTATTGAAAACATCTTTGTTTAACTTATCATTTTCATGTCGTCTCTCAAAATGAGATTTAGTTTTTGATTTGAGAATAACTTTGAAAATTCCTGATTGGTCCATTTTCTTTACAACCACTTTTAAGTACTAAAATAGCTCACTCAGATGACTAATCAAGTTAAAAAAGTTAGCCACACTTGTTTGAATGAATTGTCTTTGACAAGATTAATAGTGTTTTAAACTCAAAGTTACTGAGGGTATACATCTTGAAATTTTAGTGTCTTATGTTTAAATCATTATTTGAGACCTTTAAAGAGAGGTTAAGAAACATGGAGGATAGATTTTAAAGTTCCACATAAGAGTTCCAAAGGAAGAACTAGAGGGAATGTTGAGGCTGGCAGAGGTAAATTTTAAAGAGACAGTGATTGAGAACTATCTATATTTGATGAATGACGTGAATCTTTATATTCAAGAGTTCTGAATCCTGAGCAGAGCAGAATAAATAAAAATAAATCTGCTTTCTACATGCCCTATGGTGAAATTTCAGAACGTCAAAGACAAAGAAGAGCTCTTATGTTTGCTCAAGATCATAGGGCTAGTAAGTGGTGAAACCAATATTCAAACCCACTTTTCAAAATCACTACTACCAGATCACCTAGTTACAAGCTCTCATTTACTTATGAGGTAATTGAGGTCAAGAAACAGCAGGGATTTGCTTTAAGAATTTAATGGTAGTAGGTCTTGAAGTTATACTGTCTCCTTTACCTCAGAAGTGGAATTCTTGTGAGTGATGAGAGTCATACAGTAAGTTGGAGACAATGAATCATGAAATTTAGGTAGTTGTTTCCAGGATGATCAGCAGACATTACAGAACATAGTTGACAAGAACATTTGATACTTATGTAGTGATTACCATGTGACAGACATTGGCTTAAGTTTATAACATAATTAACCCATTTAATTTTCATACCAACTCAATAAGTTAGATACTGATTTTTGTCACACTGTTTGAGATGAGGAAACTAAGACTCATAAAGAGGGGAATGATTTGTTAAGGTCTCAAAGCAAGTTAGAAATTATACCCTAGGTAGTCTGGCTGTGAAGTCTGTAACCTCTATACTATGCCTCTTCTAGCTCAGAGATATCCTGTGAAGTCAGGAACAGTCTGTCTTCTTCGCTGCTGTGTCTCTAACACTTGATACAATGCCTGGTACATAACAGATACTCAATAAAAATTCATTACATTAATAAAGGAATAAATAAATGAATAAACTTGGTTTGCACTGCTTATCTAGTAGACCTGTATGAACTGAACTGTCCCATTATCAGCTAGTTAATTGGTAATAGTGATATTTCTTGAAAATAGGACCTGTTTGTTTCCTGTGATACAAAGAACCTTGGCAATTAGACCTGTGACCTAATACTCTTTGCCTACAACATCAACATTACCCTGCAGATTTGGTGATCTAAAGTGGATCTCCTAGTTTGGAGTTTCAGCTCTAAATTGTAGCCGAACCATAGATAGATGCTATGCTGACTTGTGACTTTTTTGGGCCCAGAGGTAACAGAATCCTGGGTGAAGAGTGTCTTAATTCTGATTTAAAAATATGTATCTGTAACACGAAGGCAAGAGAAAGCAGCTGGAAACTATCCATGTTCTGCATGTTCTCTGGGTGACTGCCTAATCATCTGATCACTGAGCATACAGATTCTTAGCAGAATGAAATAATCAACATGCTTATATCATAAATGCATCTGAGAGGCAATGGAAAGCCATCTGTCTTTTAGTTTTGAGACCAAACTCAGGCTCTTGTGTGTTACAGCTCCATTTTACTCTTAATTCAAACTAGATTCCTATTAAAACAGACTCCTAAAAAAGTCTAACAGCCTAAGTGGGTAATCACTCTGTTAAAAATACAATCTCTCTGCCTTCACTCTGGGGCCCTTATGTGACATTATATAATTTTTAATGTTTTAAAAGAGTAAATTTTCACTTATAGATGGCAGAAACCTCCTTGTCTGTTTTATGCCACAAAATACATAGCTACACCCACAATTTAATCATTGGAATTCTCAGATTGATAATCAACTTGCTAGAACCTAATGTAACATTCACTATTTAATACAATTATATCTCCTCAGGACCCCTGGTTTGAGCACTATGCTTGAAGTGATGGGTCTCTTCAGTGAGGTAATTAGTAAAGGACCAATTTAATAATACAACTGGCTTTGCTAATTTCTTCCTACACTGTGCAAACTAATTTTTAATTTTTTCAAATTGTTTTCTCTAGCTCTTTTGGTATTCCATTTTAAGTTATATCTTCAATAAAACCTCTCTACAAGTTGATCAAATGAGGGCAAGCATTTGAATAACTGTAAAGCATGACCCTGTGAAAACATTCACATTTCATTGTCTTCTTTTGATCAGAAATAGTAGGATTTAGCCACTCAATCATGATTAAAAAAGTTGATGAAAGTATAAATTGTTAGCAGAAAGGTTGTCAATACATACTTCCCTCAGAAAAACTTTTAATGACTCTGTCAAGGGTCAGTCAATGATGTTGAAGATTAATTCGTAATAATACACTTATCTTCCTCTAAACTAGGAGACTTTAACTAGACTTGAACATGATGAGTAAATGTTCCTTCTGCTCTGAATAAACCCTCTAATTTGCATTCACTCACATATCTCCTAAGACAAGCTGGTGATATTTTTACTTCATGAAATATTCTCATTCATAGTTGTCATTAAGTGAATAAGGCTGAATCTATTCTCTTTTCTTTGTGTTTCTCTTACCAGAAAGTGATTATGCTGCTTTCTTAGGTATATAACTAAAAACTGGATAAATCAAAGAGCTAAGAGCAATTATCCTTGCTTGAAGGAGGTGGAAGTGCTATAAATACATGTCTAGACACTGCTTTTTAAACTTCCATCTCTGAATCATTAATAAATTCATTAATGAAGGCCTTGTTCATATATCTATTATCAACTCTAATCATTTGTGTGTTTGAATCAAGTTCTCCTGCCTTCATTAGTGTCATTAATGCCTGTCAGCAAATTATAACATGGGAGAATCTCACAAATTTGTATGCATTCCCAGAATGGAGACCCAAACTCAGTATTCTTGCCTGACACAGCTGTAACAAATGGCCATCCTTCCCAGGAGAAGTGTAAACAGGTCGCTAATTAATGCATTTGCCATTAGCCTCTGTTTAGTCTTCAGTCATAGCATATTCATTCATTATGTTGGGACACCAAATACAATGCTGTTATGGAAATGAGGTATTTGTATCATCTCCTTAGATCCACATGACAGATTGAGTTAGCTACCTATTTTTCTCTCCGCACTTTCCCAGATGTTAGAGAGTGTGTGAATGACCTTGGAAAAGATCCTCCCTTTATTACCAGCCTTCTGATGTAAATTGCATAATGGTTAGTAGTTTACTTAAATATATGCAATGAAAATCAGCCTTTGGTGTATGTGTATGGGGAAGATAAAGTTGGGGAGTATTAAAGAGGAAAGTAAATATTACCTTTAGGGAGATGTGATACAATGACAAGGAATTTAAATCAAAATTAAAAGTGGATTGGTATCAAGAAAGCTTTATTGCTGCTGAACTGCACTGAAATAAAAACTTTGATGGTCAATCTTCTTTTCCCATATCGATCAACAGTTCTAAAAGAAAGCTGTTGTTAGACAAACTTTTCTTTATTCCAGTTGGCAATTCTAAATTCCTAGATAAAATTTTCAAATAAAGAATGGGGACGTTAAGGGAGCCCAATTATGCCTTCTTTGTTGACCACGTATGTATGTAATATGTTGACCACAAAGAGCATAGTTCATTCATGTATTTACTTAACATTTATTGAGCAGCATTTTGAGCCAGGGACTGTGTTTTATGTTTGAGATATAGGAATGAAAAAATACAGTCCACATTTCAAGAAACTCAGGAAAAAATCTTACAATTACAGTTGGTTGTCATAAGGAACATAGTGCTATGATTATTTTATGTCCAGGATGCTATGGAAACATAAAGGAAAGATTCTTCATGGAAAGCTTAGGGAAGCTTCATAGAAGAGGTAACATTTGAGCTGAAATGTAAAGGATAAATAGTAATTTTTAAAAGAGGAAGGGAGGAGACTTACATGTCAAGTTAGAGGGGATAGGACACACAAAGGCATAAAGACATTAAACAGTGTACTGTGTCTGTAGAATGGTGAGAAATTAAAGATAACTGGAACACTGTGTAGGTGAGAGGCTATCAGGAGGAGTGATGGGAGATGTTCAGTTGTATAAGTAGATCAGGGCCAGAATAGAATTTTATATATGAAAAGGTTTTGAACATTATCATTTAAGGAATAACGAATTAATACAAGTATGGCATAATCAGGTTAGTTTTTTAGATTACATTGGTAGTAGTGTGGAGGGGCTGGAGTGGGGAGGGATTGAAAGTAAGGAGAATGGTCAGGAGCTTGATGAAGTGGTCTAAGCGAGTGATAAGGAGGATCTGAACTAAAAGAAGTATATTAAAGAGGGAAAGGAAGATTTTGAGTTAAGGGATATTTGAGAAATCCAATTAACAAGACTAGTGATTAAATATGGAGAAAGTGAGAATTAAGTCAAGGTGTTCTTTTGGTTACCTTATTTCAGAAATACTTAAGAGCTATGTTGCTAAGATATATAGTTATCAACGTACTGAAGGAGAAACTGAAGCATGGAAATTATATAATTTGTCAATGTTAAGTCAGGATTAATAACTCAGGATTTTGGATGTTTAATAAACCTACTTTTTTCCTAGAAGAGTTGGCTTTTCTGTAGTTATGAGAGAAAATTCTTTTTCTTAAGGTTTTAGACCCAAATATCATCTTACAGGTATGAAATGGAAAATACTTGTTTTATTTGATCTTTTCTGTTACTCTTTTCATTGGGGAATGGGGCAATTTTCTTTACATATTTTCTATTGTAGTCACATCTGCTTGATGACTAGACATAAAAATAAATAGGAATAAATTCAACCAATGGAAGGGAAAGAGCACTGGATTGAGAGTCAGGGGATATCAAGTCTAATCCTACTTCTTTCACTAAATAGCTTCTTGAGTTTAACCAACTAGTTGCTTAACTAATCTGGGAATCAATATGCTCATCTCTAATATCATTGTCAATTCTTAATATTTGATTTTTGTGCTTCTGATTCATTCTGTGATTGATATAAATGCTAAATAAATTGTTAGGGAAATATTCATCCACCAAGTCACCCATCTAAGAAAACCCATACTTTACTAAAATAACCCAAAGTCCAGTGATTTGGGTATTGATAGTTCAGATTTGAGGTATTCCATCACCTCGATATAATAGCTTCCTCCCCACTTTTCCATTCTTAATCCTAATTTCTATTTTCAGATTTAACCTGCTGCCTTTTTGCTATTGATTATGGAAAACTGGAAGGTTGTGAAGAAGAAACCTGTGGGTTGGTTTCTTCTTCAGATCCCTGTTCTACCACAAATTAACTGCTAAAGCTAGTAGAAGGGTAAAGAAAACTGAAATAGTATGATCTTTTGGCTACTTGTAGGCAAAGACTTCGTGCTATTTTCCCAGTTCTAGATGACTTTATTCCTCATTTATCAGGGGCAAAATAGTGCCAAGCTCTAATTACCAAACTGCTTTTGAAAAAGTTGCTTCATTCTTTGGGTCTTGGTTGACCTATCTGTAGAAAAAAGTGATACGTATCTTTTCTTCCTTACTCTGACAAGGCTACAATGTTGAAAGAGATCATATAGATGAAGGATTTGGAAAGGAAAAGTATGAAATAGGGGTGGTGGATAGAATTTAATTCATGTGCACTCTGGTTGTCTGGGCTCAGTTAGAAAGAGTAACTGCTGTGGGAATAGGTTGAAAGTGACTGAGCATAACTCCTATGCCAGCAGTTGGATAGATAAGTTATTGGAAGTGAGCAAGTAAGCTTCAGGAGGTCTTCAAGTCAAAAGAGAACCATTCTTAGCTTGATTCCTTTGATCTTCTCCTTTACGAATTACAGTTTAGTTCAATGATGACACAGCATTTTGTCCTCAGAATCAGGTGCTGTGTGAAAAAGCAAGTTTTGACTGCATGGTTTCTTCTAGTCAATTGGAAGGATTTTTCAGTGGGCTATCAGATTGGTGATTTTAACATGACACTAAAAAATCAGCCAAAATGACTGCCTCTAATAACGAGATGGTTATCAAAATGAACTACAGTTTTGGGATAGGGGCACAAGGTCAAGTCTACAGGAACTAGTCAGGATACCCTTTCCCCTTTGGCTTAGAGTAAAACAAAGTTGCAAATGCTTTGCAAATTTTCTGCCTCCACAGTGTCTGCACTAGACAAACTGAAAGCAGTAGGTGGTGGTTTAGGAAGGAGAATTCTGAGAGAATTTATAGTAACCATACCTCTTTGACCTCAGGGCATAAAGGCTGAATGCATGGGGATTGAGGCCTGCAGATCAATCTATTCAGATAAATAGATTTTCAGGACAAAAGGGTTTTTTCCCCTTTAACTTTTATTCAAATGTAATCTACATAGAGAGGAGTACACATATAAGTAGATAGCTTGATAAAATTTCAAAACTGAAAACCAACAGAAAGGGTTACTGTTTTGGATTCACAGAGTGCTGAGGGCCATGCTGAGCCAGGTGACTCAATTCATCCTAGTACATTTCCCATGATGGAATATTATGATTGGCCTTTGAGTATAGGGGTATATAGTTGAAACTACAATGGGACTTGGTACAGGACACCAGGGTTCAAATTCTGGATTCACTATAGTGTTGCTGTGTGACTTTGGGTAAATCTTTTCACTTCTCACAGTCTTAATTTCCTTGTGAGTAAAATGCAGACAGTGACAATTCCTATATTATCTAGAGGGTCAAGTGTAGATACAGTCGTGAAAGTATCTTTGAGAAGTTAACATGTCATTTTCTCAATGTCTAGCTCAGAACTTGCCACATAGTAAATTTTTGAATGAGTAGCTCATAATAAATCTCTAAAGTGTTTGACAAACAATATAAAATATTTTGATCTAATGCATACCTTAGGCTCCCTTTAAGACAATTTACTTCAATTCAATCAGCCTGAATATTTCAGCTTTGAATTCCTCTTTGCTTAAAGGGAAAGAAATTTGTCCAATGCAGATGGGAATAAAAATATAGCAAGGCAGGATCATAGAACCATAGAGTGTCATGGTAGGACTATAGTCTGAGATGATTGGACATTTTTTTCTTTTTCTACCTATAGCATTCCTCTGTGACCTCTTATACTTATTTGTTTTACCTTACACCTTAATGTACAGTTTCCAGGCTCAGCTGTCTTCATGGAGATAAGTGGGTTTGTGAGTGTGCTTATTAGTCCAGGTGACTAACTGCAGCAGACAGTCTGTTCAACCCTTGTTTATTTTTTTTTGCAGTTCAGAAGTCTTGAAAAATCCTACTGTACTGTGTGACTTGTATGGAATTCACATTGTAAAAGATTTCCCTCCTGAATTTAGTTTACTTTGCCTTGGAAAGAATGCAACTTGCTTATATAAATGATTTATTTTTGCCTAGAAACACTCTCTTGGTAAAATGAAACATTCACATCTAGGATTTCCAAACATCACTGTCTAGTCCTTCTAAGCTCCAAGATGTTCAGTAGGACAAAGGAAAATGAAAAATGTACTTGAATAAAATCGTCCTAGTATGCAAGACACTCCAGAGCCAGAGAAGTCTTTTCCTCATTAGAGTAAAGCTCTGGACTGCAGCCAGAGTCCCCCATTGGTTCTCTCTCTATCTGAGCTTATTCTGGCCAGGAGAAAGTGGCCTACTTATAATGGTGGGTGACAGAACTGATGCAAGAGCGAGAATGTAGGACAATTTCTCTCCATAACAGAGTTCTCTGAAATTGGGAAGCTGAAAGCAGGTGATGCTATCAAAACAGGGCTTGGCTTTCAAATCCAGCCCTTCATCTCCAGGCCCAGTATGTTCTCTTCCCTTCTCTGAGGCTTCCCTAGATATTTTTCACTAGAAAAAGTTATGGCTCTGTAGGATCCCAATTACCCTCACCTCAAGCTTGAATATAGGCAGGTTGAGTTTGGAAGAGTAAAGTTCAAGGATCTGAGAGCTTTGATAAAAAATGTGAGAGTCAAAGCTCTAATGTTAATCCCCATAATTTCAAATTTGTAATAATTGAGAGGGCTTTACCTTTCTTCTGAAATGTATTCAAAAAGTGCTTCTGGAAACTATTAGACACACACAAAATTGTGAGAAGATTATAATCAAGCTCCATGTACTATCACCTGACTTCAACATTTATTACCATGTTGCCAATATTAGCAAAGCTTTTCTCCATTGAGAGTTCTTGCTTGGTTTCATTTAGAACTTTGAACTGTCTCAAACCACTATAATACTTTAGTTTAGAAGCTCCCTTTACAGAGAAGTAGTTGATCTATCAACTGAAATTAATTCCTAATTTTTCATGAAATAGATCTTTCGGGGTCATTCTGGGGCATTTCCTTAAAGCATGTTGAGTCCAGTTTGAGTTGTTTTAGTTTGAGAGTAATAAAGCTATGTTTCTTTTAAACTATCCTGGGATTTGAATTTTTCCTTGGTTCACACTGAACTTTTCTTCACTATCTTCCCTAGATAATATAAATTACTAATGGTGCTAATAAATGTGAGAAAGAAGGAGTTTGCAGCCATGAGTTTTGTGCAATAGCTGACATTTTTCTGTGTAGGTACAATCACTTAAAAACAATATTTCAGGCTGGATCACAGGAAGCTGTTGTCTTGTTCATCCACGCAGAAACAAAGAGGAGTGCGAATGGGGCCTAAATGAGATAGTGATTATCCATTGTCATACTGTCTAAAGAGCATTAAATCAATCTGGATTATTGGAGTGGGTGATTCACTTTCAAGATGTCTGGATTAACAACATTATTATTTCTTTGCTATGGACCAAGGTTTTTATGCTTCGTGTGAAGCAAGGCTAATATGCTTGAAAGCACTTGAAAGTGCTTGAAGCTTTCCAAGCTCCTAAAAATTTATATACAACCTAGTGTAAGTACTTGATCTATCTGAGGCCTACCTCTGGTGCTTCAGAGCTATTAACTTCTTGCCTGTAGAAGAAAAAATGTGATCTCCTATCTTTTGCTTTATTAGCATACTGGCATAAATAAAATAGAAAAACAAAGCATTTTATCAACTCTTTGACATTTTCAGAATCCCACTCACTCTGGCTTATCATAAACTGCTATATCACATCTAATAGAGTCAGCTTTCTTAAACCTGCATAAAGGATGAGAAAACTGGTGTTCTTCCATTTTTCTTAATGGAAAAACTTTGGGTTAATCATAATATTTGACCATGAAACCCATCTACACATCTCAGATGGGAAAAAGTCTCTTCCCTTGGGCCCTGGATAGGATAGAATATATAACTGGAGTCTTTGGGACCTGAGTTAGTGTGGCTGTAAATAAATTAAGCTCACTACTTTCAAAGCCATTTTCGACTCATCTAGGTGAAAAAGAATCCCAAGTTCTGTGGGAATTTGAAGGAAAAAAAGCATAAAAAGACCTTTATTTTGTGGAGATAAATTATTTTCTAATTACTCTATACCCTCTCATCTTTCCCCTTGTTTGACAGTGGCTGAATTTGGAAACTGGGTAAGGATATCCATAAGAGATATGCACTTCCCTTTTTTTTTTTGAATTTGCAGGTCTTTTTTTTAAATTGAGGTAATTTTGATTTACAAAACAATATAAATGTATATGTTCAGGTTCACTATTTATCATATACATGATAACACACCACATTTATCACCAAATGACCAATAGTCTAGTAGTCCATTGGACCCTTACCACCGCTTGCTCCCATGTCACCTCTTCTCTGCTGGTAACTTCAGTTCTGTTGTCAATGTCCAGGTTTGGTTTTTGTTTTGTTTGCTCATTAGCTTAGTTTTTATATTCCCACATATGAGAGAGATCATGAAGTATTTTTCTCCTTCTGACTCATTTCACTTAGTGCAATTCCCTTGAGATCAATCCAGATTTTTGCAAATGTCAGGATTTCATTTTTATGCTATGTAGTATTCCATTGTGTATATGTACCACATCTTCTTTATCCATTCATCTTACCTTGGGCACTTAGGTAGTTTTCAATCTTGACAATTGTAAATAATGCTGCAGTAAACATGGGGGTGTACATATCTCTTTAAACTACTGTTTTCTGTTTTTGAGGTAAATATTAAGAAATGGGATAATAGGATCATAGGGAATTTTTATACTAAAGTTTTTGAGGAATTTCCATACTACTTTCCGTAAAGGTAGTACCAATTTACACTCCCACCAACAGTGTAAAAGTGTTCCCTTTTCTTCTTATCTTTGCCAACATTTGTTGTTTCTAGTCTTTTGGATAATAGCCATTCTCGCAGGTATGAGGTGACATTTCATTGTTATTTTGATTTTCATTTCCCTAATAACAAGAGGGGAGGAACATTTTTTCATGTGCCTACCTGTATGTCTTCTTTGGAGAAATGTCTATTCAGATCTTATGTCCATTTTTTGATTGGGCTGTTTTTCTGTTGTTGAGTTTTATGAGTTTTCCCACTCTCTAGGATATCTTTTAGTTTTGGTGATAGTTTCTTTTGCTGTGGAGAAATGTTTTAGTTTGATGTAGTCCCATATGTTTATATTTTTGTTTCCCTTCATGCTGGAGTGGAGTACCCAAAGACCTCTCTAAGGCTGGTATCATGGAATGTATTGCCTATGTTTTCTTCTCAGTGTTTTATGGATTCCAGTCTAAGACATCTAAGACTTTAATCCATTTTTAATTAGTTTGTGTGTATGGTGATAGTGGGCTAGATTCATTCTTTTCCATGTAGTTGTCCAGTTTTCCTAACATTTGTTGAAGACTTTTCTTTCTCCATCATATACTGTTGGTGTCTTTGTCATAAATTAACTGATCACACATTGTAGGTCTATTTGTGGTGATTCAGTTCTATTCAACTGATATGTATTCTTTATTTTAATAGTATACAATTTTGATCACTTTGTAAGGTAGTTCAATATATTAGAATGTGATCTCTTCACTTTTGTTCTTTTTTTCTCATGATTGCTTTGGCTATTCAGGGTCCTTTGTGATTACACACAAATTAAAATATTTTTTTTATTTCCTTGAAAAATGCCAGTGGGATTTTGATGGGGATTGCATTTGATCTGTATATTGCTTTAAGTAAGATGGCCATTTTAACCATATTACTTCCCCAAGATGAGCATGAAATATCATTTCATCTCCTTGTATTGTCCTCTATTTCTTCTAACAATGACTTACAGTTTTCATTGTAGTTCTTTCACTTCCTTTGTTAAGTATATTAAAAGATATTTAACTGTTTTTGTTTCTATTATAAATGGGATAGTTATATTGATTTCTTTCTTTTTATCCCATTGTTTGCAAATAAAATGGAGCATATTTTTGCATATTAATTTTGTAGACTGCTACTCTACTATATTCATTCATTGCTTATAATAATTTTTGGTGGTGTCTTTAGTGTTTTCTACATATATTATGTCATTTGCAAATAGTGATAATTTTACTTTCTCTTTGCCAGTTTGGATTCCTTTTATTTCTACTTTTTGCCTAATTGTTCTGGCTAGGACCTTTATTATAATGTTAAATAGCCATGGTGAGAGTGGGCAACTTTGTCTAGTTCCTGATCTTGGAGGAAATGCTATCAATTTTTCACCACTGAGTATGGTGTTCACTGTGGGTTGATCATATATGAGCTTTATTATGTTAAGACATGTTCCTTTTATTCCTAATTTACTTTATTTTTTTTATCATAAACGGCTGCCGAATATTGTCAAATGCTTTCTCTGTATTTATTGACATGATCATATGACTTTTCCATTGTTTTTGTTGATGGAGTATATTACATTAATGGATTTGCATATGCTGAACCATCCTTACATCCCCAGGATAAATCCAACTTGGTCATGATGACGATTCTTTTGTTGTATTCTTGAATTTGCTTGACTGATATTTTGTTGAAAATTTTTGCTTCTATGTTTATCAGATATATTGATCTGCAATATTTTTTGTGATGACCTTACCTTCTTTTGGTATCAGTGTAATGTTGGCCTCATAAAAAGTATTTGGAAGTGTTACCATTTCCTCAGTTTTATGGAAGTTTTATATATATATATATATATATATAGTAGTAATTATTGTATACATTAAAATAACCTCATATATATAGGTTCCCCATTCCTTGAATACATGTCAACACACCCTGTCCACCACTAAATCACCAAGTGTTCACCATTGTTCAGTAGGATCTGCCACCATTTGCTCCCCACCTTCCCATTCCCTATTGGTAACCTCAGTTCTACTGCAAATGTCTAAGGGTTGGTTTTGTTTCATCTGTTTCTTTGTTTTGTCTGCTCACATTCCAACTATGAGTGAGGTCATCTGGTATCTATCTTTCTCCTATGACTTTTCACTTAGCATAATACCCTCTAGATCCATCCATGTTGATTCAAATAGGATTTCATCTCTCCTAAGGGATATGTAGTATTCCATTGTGTATATGTACCACATCTTCTTTATCTATTCGTCTGACATTGGGTACTTAGGTAGTTTCCAGTTCTTAGCTACTGTGAATAGGGCTGCAGTAAACATGGGAGTGCACGTATCTCTGCAGATGAGTATTTTTGTATCTTTCATGTAAATACCCAGAATGGAATGGTGGCATCATATGGCATTTCCATCTTCAACTTTTGGAGGAATCTCCAAACTGTTTTCCACAGGGGTTGCACCAATTTGCGCTCCCACCAACAGTATAAAAGTGTTCCTTTTTATCCACATCTTCACCAGCATTTGTTGTTTCCAGAATTCTGGGTAATAACCAGTCTCTAAAATATAATCCCATTGTTGTTTTGATTTGCATTTCCCTGATAGCCAGTGTGTAGAAACATCTTTTCATGTGCTCATTGGCTATCTGTATGTCCTCTTCAGAAAAGTGTCTCTTATGGAAGATTTTGAAAAGAGTAGGTATTAATTTTTTCACTAATAATGCCTTTTGGCCCTGGGTACTTGTTTTGGGGGAGAATTTAATTACTTCTTTAATTTCCTTGCTTATGATAGATATGTTTATGTTTTCTATTTCTTTCTGCTTCAGTCTTGTTAGGCTGTGTGATTCTAAATATCTTTCCATTCTCTAGGTTGTTCATTTTATTGACATACATCTGCTCATAGTCTTTTATGATATTTTGTATTTCTGAGGTATTTGTTGAAATATTTCCCCTTTCATTTCTGATTCTGATTATGAGAATTTATTTTTTTCTTAGTGAGCTTAAGCAAAAGTTTGTCAATTATATTTATTTTTTAAGAACTAGTTTTTTTGTTTAGTTGATCTTTTGAATTGTCTTTTTGACTTGTTTCAATTATTTCTGCTCAAATTTGTTATTATTTCCTTTTGTTTACTTACTTTTGGCTTCAATTGTTCTTTTTCTAGTTGGTTTAGGTATTAGGGTTAGATTTTTATTTGACATTTTTCTTGTTTCTTGAGGTAGGCCCAAGTTGATATAAACTTTCTTCTTATTACTGCTTTTGCTGCATCCCATATGCTTTGGTAGCTTGTGTCTTTATTTTCATTTGTCTCCAAGTACCTTTTGATTTCTCCTTTGAATTTCTCTTTTATTCAAAAGACTGAGTGTTCAATTCTTGAAATAAGAACAATACTCAAGTGGAATACCTTCAAGTTTTTTTTAAGTATTTAACTAGTAATGAGTGTTTGTTTCAAAGCCATGGTTTACAACATCTGTCCTTTCAGAGTCTTGACAGTCTCCATCATTTCAATGTGACTATTATTCCACATCTTAGAAAAGTATTTTCATGTATGTAAGTCTATACATAACTTATTTCAGGGACTGTAAAAGGAGAGGGAAGAAATGTTGGGAATGTGTAAAATTAAGGGGTTGAACACAAATTCTTGATCTCTAATAGTCTTTCAAAGTTTCTCGCTCTCTCACTTTTTGGTTTAAAATTCCTCACAGGACACAAGAAGATGGCTTCCAGTGGGGTAGGAGGAGGCAGGAATGGAGAGACGGAACAAGGTAGTGGTAAAGACACTGGAACACTGGTGGTGGGTGTGAGTGTGTGTGTGAAATGCACACAGACTGAGAAGTGAGTTCAGTATCTTAAAATGACTATGACTTTGTAAACAAAATCAATAATAATAAAATAATTATATAAAAATTCATGAGTCTTATGGTCATGTCTGGTGGAGGGCATCTCTGAGTCTCCCAGAGACTGGCCCAACAGGTATTCTGTATCATTTATATAACCACTGAGGCTTTTTGAGTTTTCTTCCTCTATTTCTAGACTATAAGATATAATAAACAAAACAAATTATTTCAGACTCCTAACTACAGGTTTAGTTTCCTAATTGAAGAACAAATAACAAATTTTGGAGGAAAAGGGAAAAAACTTTTGGGGCTTAATGGTGTGAATCAGATTCCTTGGGGAATGGCATTCCCAGGAGTATGTGTTAGCCCTGTATCACTGAAGTGAACAGGAACTCAGAAATCACTGTGGTTTCTATCTGAGACCAAGTAAATTAACTTCCAGAAAGTCCTGGGAGGAGAGAGTCTTCATTTGAACATTGGGCATTGCCATGTGTAACCACTTGAGCTCTGTTATAGTTGTGGAATGAATGGAATTAAGATAGAAGAGACAGCTTGGGAACACTGAGTTAACAGTGCCTTCCTTGGTGCTTCCACAGCACATATTCTGTTCAGCGCTTTCTCCACTTCCTTGGAATCAGTGGATGGATATATCTCCCTTGTGACCTGCAATAGTTCCTAGAGTTTCTAGAACAAGAGTCTCAGACACCTTTTTAACTGCATCCTGTAGCACAGAACCTGGCATATAGTGGATGTTCAATGAATCTCTTCTGAAAAAATCTATTCTCATTTCCCAAGCTGTAATCACTTAGCTCCCACAGCACCTTGCACTTCCTTTTGTCTATCAGAGTAGTGATTACATTCTTTCCTAGGTGTCAACTGACTTGTATCAATGCTCCACTACCTTGTGGGTAGGAATGTATGTATTTTTTCTCTACCACCATGCTATCACAGTGACTGGCACAAAAGAAGTACTGAATAAATATTTATTTGATGGATAAACAGATGACTTTGCTGTTGCAAAGACCCAAATATTATATGGTAATACCTCCCTTCTGCCTTGTGGGGCTCCTAGAAAAGTACCTTTCTCTGCATTTTGCTAAATATTTTGTCTTTGTCATTCATTTGATTTCCATAATTTGTGAACCTATTCTTTCTATATACAAGGAGCAGCTCCTATATAGAAATGAATCTGACAGATCTTGCCTTGTCAAGAAAACTTTTACATTGAGGAACCCCCAATATTAAAACAATGTCATTGTAAAATGAGAGCAAAATATTAATACCAATGTGGGAACTTTACTCCTAAATCAGATAGTCTAGAGCCATACAGAGAATTCTCTCTTCTTGGTATTTTCCTCCCTGTATCTGATTCCTGGCTGTTTTTATACATTTGCCTATCTACTGTGTGTTTTCAGCCTTCAGACTGGAAGATGCAGTGTTGCAGCCTGTAGCTACTTTAGCAGCCCGGAGCCTTTCTGCTGAGAACTGCAGCATCAGCTCTCACTGAAGCTATTCATTTATGGCACTATCAACCTAAATTCATACCTAACAGTAGTAGTGGAGATTTGCTAGCAACATCTTCCTCTTCCATTTTATGACTTGATTAGACACCAGAGCTGACTCCATAAGTTCTTCTTACAAGGATGTTTATTTAAGCCATGATATTTTTACAGGAAAAAAATTTTTCGCTGGTTGTTGCAGATCATTGACTTTGGTAAATACAGCAATTATGCTTTGTTGCTGCTTTTGTCCATCTTGTGAGATTAACAATTACTCTAGAAGATAAATTGCCAATTTTATCTCTTTTCCCAGAAGAATATGAATTTTTCCCATTTAGAGATGGTAAATGTCAGATTATGTGTGCCTCTGAAAAAAGTTGCCAAATATTCTACATGTAGTCTGGTGTTGGTTGGAGTAAATGCTAGCTGCTGAAACAGGTGAACCCTGAAATCTTATTGGATTAAGCCAATAAAGTTTACCGTCTTACTCATATCACTTCTCCAAGTAGTGATTCAGGAGCTCAGACTCTTTTCTTATGGCTCTATGTTTAACATAGCTTACCCAAGGTTGATCTAAGGTTTATTTTCATTTCAGTCAGCATTAAAAGGGAAAAAAAGAACATGGGAGATATTGTATAGGAGGTTTTAAAATGGGTCAGGACTGGAGATATTACGTATCACATTGTTCTATGTTTTGATGGGCAAAAATCAGTTACATGAATACAACTAATTAGAGAAGATACTGGTGAATGTGGTCTAGATGTATACACAGAAGGAAAAGGAAACATATTTTCATGAACATATAATGTCTATAAGAATTACCTGCAGAGAAATCACTAGAAAGCTAAAGCATTCCTTCCATACCTGTTTCCCTCTCACTGAGACAAGAGAGGCACCTGGGAGCAGATATATTGTTTCGTATTCTTACTGTCTTTTCGGAGGTGCTCTAGCTCTTAGGTGGAAGGAGTTAGACTCTAATTTGACTGATCATAAAGAATTATTAATCCAGACATCAAGAACCATTCCCTGAAAACCATTTTAGGAAATTATAAAGAAAATTACATCACCTGCAGTTTTTCCATCACCTTTTCCTCAACACATTTTCCTCAAGGTAGGGAGACTGGGATCTCTTCTGTTTTTTGCTGAAAGGATATACCTAATTGTGTTCTGAAGTATCAGCACGCCAGGCCAGGACCTTTATGTGACATTATCAGAATTAGAAAAGAGCAAATATTTACCAAACAAGCAGCATATGTGAAGTACTTGCTAGGAGTTGAAGATACAGAGATAAAACAGATGGTTGAAAACAACAATGAAATATTTTTTATCTCTGATGCTTTAGGCAGCATTTAAGAGGCTGACAAAAGCAGGTGTTGGTAAGGAAGTAGGGAAATTACAACTCTTGAACAATTATAATAGGTTTAAATTGGTAGAACTACATTGGAGAGCAATTTGGTCATTAAATTTAAAACTCACATATCATGTAATCTAGTAGTTCTATGACTCTATTAAAGTAACATATATATATATATATATATATATATATATATATATACACCAAGAAATACGTAGTAAAACATACTTGCTATGATGTTTTGGTAATAGCAAAATCTTGGAAACAATGTAAAGTGCTCATCAATAGGGAAATGGTTAAATAAAATGAGTTACATCAATATTATGGATTATCATACAGCAAAAAGAATCAATTGATATAGATATCGATATGAATATATTTTAAATGTTTTTTTTAAGAGGAAGGCATGCAGTCAGGAAACAGGCAGGATGGTAGAGAAGAGGAAAATTATTTTATTTCCTTGTTGTTCAATTTAGTTGTTTCTCCCAGTCTATGACAGTGAATTTGAGTCCTTGGATGTATGTGGACTGCACTCCAGGCAGAGGCTTAGCTCCTTAACCACCAGTGTGGACCAATATGAATATATTTTAAAAACATTTGAGTGAAAGCAGTAAGTGACAGAATATTGCACACAGTCACACGACATTTGGAAAAAAGATTTGTGAAACAATACTGTACATTCTATGTGGACACAGATATGTCTGTAAATGTTAATAAAGACAGGAAAGAAACACATCAAATTCATAGTACTGTTTCATTACCCTTGGAAAGAAAGGAGAAGGAATGTAGTATGGGGGCTTTTGACTTTACCAGTATTATTCTACTCTGAAACAATGAACAATTTTTTCACAAATTATTCTTAAAGAAAATAAATAGTAAATGGTTGAAAGTAAGAGTCAAATGTCAATAATGGTTACTTCTGGATGTTAAAAATATGAGTGGTGTATTATTCTGTGTACTTTTCTATGTGTTTCAAAATCACCAACAACTAGAGAAACAGTCACAAAATCTCATTATTCATGACTTCATAAAACTTGCTCTTGAGTCAGGGAAAGGTAGGTAAACAAACAGATAAAGGGTTCATGGTGATGAAAGTACAAAGAGGAGAGGTTTTGAACTTAGACTTAGGGGTCCAGTAGAAGCCTCTCAGAGAAGATGTCAATGATTTAAGCCTTAAAGACCATATATGAACTTTTTAAGTCAAGGAGTCGCATCCTATGAAGTTACAGGCCAAGGAAAGAGCATAAGCTATGGAGTAGAGATAAAAATGTTGTATAAAGGAACTTCAATAGATTATGTTTGCCTCAAATACAAATTATCAGGTGGGGCAGGAGGAATGGCAGGAGATGAAGTAATGTAGCTACTTAAGGACTGAAAGGGCTTCTCTAGGATCTTGAACTTTTTTTTATAATTCTAAAATTTATTGAATGGTTTACCATGTGTTAGGCATTAAGTGAAGCTTTGTGCATGTACATCATTTCATTTTCCTTACAGCCAGTCAGAAGAAGAAACTATTATTATCTCTATTTCAGAGAGAAAACAGATGCTCACTATGAAAATCAGATCTGTATCTAGGCAGTGAATTACTTTCTTGGTTGTCAGAGAGCTAGCTATGAGAATGAATTCGTACAAGTTAGTAGTTCTCAACAGTTGGGGAGCATCAAAATAACCTGGGAAAGCTTAATAACATGCACATTCATGTACTCCGACATATAGATTGTTATTTTATCAGATCTGAGAGTGGAACCCAAGAATCTTTGGGTTTGTCATTCATCCCTAGGTGATTCTTATGGAGGTGGATCTGGCATCTCACTTAGAATAATCTTTACACTACTGTATTGCTTCCTTGAGAATATTGGCACCACTGGTGTCCATTTTTGTAATAGTAGCCCAAGGGCAGGGCATACTCTGCTTAGAAATTAGGCCTATTACCTTGGGACATCGTTTTACTTAGATAGCCAGTCACTGACATAAATAACAAGAGCTTATCTGCCACAGCCATAAATTTGAACCGGGGGCATTTAGTTTCTCTTGGGAGGTCTTCTAACTCCTGTAATTCATTAGATCCAGAGCTGTATATGCTTAGTATACATTCCTGGTTGGGCTCAAACAGGCTCAACATGATCATAAATAAGAGTGATAAAATGTAGGTAAGTCCTCTATTTTTATAAGCAAATACATTGTACATATATATTACCAAAGGGATCTGTGGGCAAGAGATATAACAAATAAAATGCAGAGGACTCAGTCTAATATTACCATTTATATATCATAGGAAACAGAGATTCAAGTGTTGTCATCCAGACCTCATTCAGAGAGATCCCACATTCATATTCTTGTCATAGTATGAACTCTCCTCTTTACTCACTTCCAATTTTTGGACACTGAGAATTTCTTCCTGGATCTTCTGAGTGTTTATTTTTGTCTCTGTGTTACTGGGGTCAATAGATAGGGTCAGAGAATTCATGTCAAAGTTTTCATTTCCTTCACCCTAAAACTTAGATTGATGAGTAAGATATTCATGGAGTCCTTTGAAGTTCAAAATAGAAGTCCTGTTGAATCAAAGCAACCTGGTCTCTTTGGTTCCCACAACAGTTCTATATTCTTTCCTCTTTCTTTTGAACTGATAACAATTTGAAGATTTGGTTGAGCCTCTTCTGTTTTATATTAGTGTAGTTTAATTTAGCCTTTTTGACTATATAGGGCCACACTCAAGGTTATGTTAATATAGTACAATTTTGAAAAAAGAAAATGGTCATTTCTTGGCACAAATGCTTTTGTCTATAATGTGGTTAAAGGATAGAACATAATGCTGATGCATATTTTTAATGTATTCCTTCACCTTTGTACTCAGTATTGAAATTCTACTTAAATATTCTAATTTTCTTATCCTACCCTACATTAGTGTTTGCAAGACTCAATTCATAAACAAAAAGTACTTTGAGATCAACATTCACAAAGATAAGTCATATGCCATGTCATAAAAATGCACCCTAACAAATTATAATAAGTTAAGTTAAATAAAGTATATTCTCTGACTATAACCTTAATGAGGAATCAGTAACAGAAAGATAATAAGATAATCTCTAATCACTCAGATATTGAATAATATGTTCCTAAATAATCCATAGATCAGAGGAAATATCAGGGAAATTTAGAAAGTATTTTGATCTGAATAAAAATGAAAATGTGTTATTAAAATTTGTGGCATATATCTAAAGTAGTGCTCAGATGGAAGTTTAGAGCACTATGCTAAATATAGAAAAGATAAAAGAACTTAAATCAAAACCTAAGCTGCTACTTTAAGAAACTTGAAAAAGAAGAGTAAATTAAATCCCAAGAAAGCAGAGGAAAGAATAAGGTACACAGAAACAATTGAAAATGGAAACTCAGTAGAGAAAAATCTATAAAACCAAGAGCTGATTCTTTGAAGGTTCATATAATTGATTAACCCTCTCACATGACAGACAAAGAAAAGGCAAGAAACACAAATGTCTTAACATCAGGAATGAAAGAGGGGATATCACTACAGACCCCACAGACAATAAAAGGACAAAAAGAGCTAACTATGAATAATTCTATGCATATAAATTCAACAATGAAGGATCAATTCCTCAAAAATCACAAACTACCAGATTCACCCAAGAGCAAATAGATCATCTGAATAGTTCTATAATTATTAATTTAATTGAGCCTGTAATTAAAAGACTTTTGAGGAAGAAAACTCAATATTTGGATGGCATTTTTGCCGGAGGAGTCAACCAACCATTTAATGAAGAAATGACACCAATTATATAATAGCACCAAAATTAAATAATTAGGTATAAATTGAATAAAACATGCGTAGAGTCTATATGCCAAAACTACAAACTTCTGATTAAAGAAATCAAAGAAAAACCTAAGTAAATGGAGATCTATACCAAGATTGTATGTTCAAATATTAAATGTAGTAGTCAATTGTATCCCAAACAGCAATAAATTTAATGTACAGTAATCCCTTACCTATTGCGGGAGTTATATTCCAGAGACCCCCGCAATAGGTGTAAATCTGTGAAGTAGTGGTGTTATAATTTATTTTATTATTTATATATATTTTAAGGCTTTATAAACCCTTCCCACACTCTGATTAACCTTTCCCACACTCTTATAAACACTTTCTACACTCTTAAACCTACGTAATTTTAACAACATATAAAATTCTATGTGGGTACTCACTAAGTGAAGTATAGGTATACCGCAAAATCCCGCGATATAGTGAAAATTCCACAATACACAATTAGATGTATTTTTTTTAAAAAACCCACAGTACAGTGAAGCCGCGATAAGTGAATCGTGATATAGCGAGGAATGACTTTAGTTCTAAAAAAAATTAAAACATTTTCCAGCAATATTTTTGTATTATTTAGACAAGATAATTGTAGATTTATATAGACTGTAAAGGGAACAGAATAGACATATAATTTTAAAAATAAAGAATAAAGTTGAATAAATCAGACTACCCAATTTTAAGATTTACTTTAAAGGAGTTGTTAGATTGATTATGATGTATCTAGGCATGAATTTATTTAGATTTATCTTTTATATGATTTTTCTGAGCTTCTTAAATCTGTAGGTGGATATACTTTGCCAAATTTGGGGAGTTTTCAGCCATTATTTCATTAGGTATTTTTTTCTGCGCCATACTGTACAATTGAGTCCAAGTGAGGTTTTTTTTGAAAAAAAGTTGACTTTTACATTTTCCAGTTTAACATTTTTGTTTTTTTTTCTTTGTATTTTCTTTATTTCTCTGAGAGGCTCTATAAGTTCTTTCATTCCAAGATTTATTTTATGGAAGTTGAAATTTTCTTAGTCCTTCATATGCTGAATAATTTTGAATTCTACCTTGTGCACTTTGAATATTATTAGTCTCTGGAGCTTGTTTAAATTCATGAGACTATTGATGTTTTTGTTTTATCAAGCAATCTACTCAGTTTGGTTTAGGCTACAAGTTCTGATCAGATTTCTATAGATCGTGCTTTCAACGTTAGTTCCTTTTTCAAAACCTTTGCAATCTTATTTGTATCTATCCTGCCCAGTGGCCAGTATGGATCTTGAAGCTCAGTTCTCAAAATCTTTGATATTCACTTTGGGGTTAAATCCAGAGATGCACAGCTTGGTAGGGAGTCCAGAAGTTTATAAAAAATAAGTTTTGGTGCCCGGTCACTTTCCAAAACTTCTCTGCCATAGCACCTTTCTTCTGGTTTTTGAGGCTTCCCTTTTGGTCCTATCACCAGACACCTGACCTTTGTTATTCTATTCTGCAGTGCACTTCCTGTTTCTGCTGGAGGGTTCAGGGGTCACAGGTTAATGTATGTTGGTTTGTGTTTATTTAAAGAAGTGACTAGTATTTATCATCAAAGTTCATGGTAAATGAACATCTATTTTTATTTTCTTCCTTGCCTATGAAATATCAGATATAATGAGATTCAGAAATAATAGGCTTGCAGATATGAATAGGGTCAATATGCCTTCTCTCCTGAGAGATTCCATGTAGTAATTATCAATCTTTATTGAGGAAGAAAACATGTCGTCATTGGTTTTCCCACTCTTCCATTCAGGGGAATACATATTATGGATAATCACTTCCAGATTAATTAATTATCTCTGGACTTGGGTGCCTTCCACTTCCCTCTCAATAGTCATCTCAGCAAGCTCTTGTGTGTGTCATGGAGTAGCCAAAGACACTGGAAGCCTCATGTTGAGATGAACCATGTAACTCACTTGAAAACTTGATATGGACATAAAAGGCTATGTGTCATCTACACTTTCAACATGCCAGGTGTTACTTTAATACAGAACTATAGAGGCATTTGTCCAAGCTGAAACGGTTAATTAGAGCTCCTCAGATGCACAGAGAGGATTATATTGGTGTCCAATCTTTTCATTATACATATGGAGATCTGTTGAAGGTCATGTGAAAGACAGTGGAAGCTCTGAGCATAAGACTTTCTTCTGACATTTGCTCTTTCTACTATACTTTCTGAGGACCTTAAGGGGAATTAAAATGCTGTAAGAGTATGTGAACCCAGAAATGACAGATGTTCAGTCAGTAATAAGGGCAGGTAGCAGCCTAGGCTTCTCAGAGTAGCATACTTAAGACTTCACAGCACTAAAAGAGTCTTATAGCCCTTCAGATGCGAAAGATTAGAGGGAATATCAAAGGCTACTAATTTTCATGACCCCTGAGTAAGATAGGAATTGTTCTCATTTTACTAAGTAAAGTGAGGCTCAGCTGTATTGAGGTACAAGTCATAGTTTAAAGTCTGAATTAGAACTCATGTTTCTTGATTCTTGTGTTTTAGTCATACATCCATTTCTAATTCTTATGGTGAAGTTAGGTTTTATTCAAAGAAAAAAATACCACAGCTGACAATAACCAGGGTGTAGAAGTAGTTTCATGGAGCCTTCTATTATGCACGATGCCATCCTTAATTTGCTTAATAAACCTAAGTCAAATTACCTAGCTGAGATTTTTATTTGACCCTGTAAATAACTTATTGGATCTATGTGTAGACAAAACTAAAGAGGAGTGAGCCTTCCTGGTGGTGTTGAAAGAGCATTTGATGCTTGTGATCCTACACAAATCAACTAATTTATCTGGGGTGTAGGCTTCCCTACACATGATGAGGATTTGGAACCAGATGATCTTTAGGGTTTAAGTTGTGATTCTGTGATTTGTACTACCTTGGGATTTTCCTCTAAATGTTTAATTCTTCTCCACTTACATTAAATTGTGTATGGGTTTATGTGTGAAATTGTGGGGTGTGTAGGTAATGAAAAAATAATTCAATCAAATTGCTGTTTTGAGTTGCTTACCTATGTATGTCACAACTTAACAGAAAAGTCTCTAAAATTCTGAATGACTTTTATTGAGAAGGCTATTTACTGGAAGACAGATGTGGTGATAGTGAAAAAATATTAGACAAGCAGTAATTTACAAACCATCTCCTGTAAATAAAGCAAAACTAGACATAATGCCCAATCCTGCTCAGTATTCTTAGTAATTTGGATGGACAAGTCAGTATTGCTTTGCGTTCATTTTTTGCTCCTATCAGTGGAAAGAGTTCTCAGTTTTTCTCTCATCATTGTCAAGAATTAAAAGCACTGTGTCTTAAAAAAAAGTCAAGTTTTTGTAAAAATCAGTACCTGCAAAAATTACTTGAGAGAATTCCTGTCCATTTACATATGGGGAGTTTGGTAACAGAATGAAATCATCATTATAAGTGTGTATTTATGTGTAGCTCTGTGTGTTTAATTTGAATGTCTTTTAATTTTAAAATAGTTTTAGATTTACAGAAAAATTGCAAAAATATATCCCACATCTAATTGCCCCTATTATTGGTTACATTGACACATTGGTCACAATTTATGAACCTGTACTGACATACTACTATCACATAAAATCTATGCTTTATTCAAATGTCCTAGATTTTATCTAATATCCTTTTTCTATTCCAGGGTCCTATCCAGGATGCCATATTACACTTAGTCATCATGTCTCCTTTGATTCCTCATTTTATGAAAAATTTTCAGACTTTCTTGTTTTTGATGAATTGATAGTTTTCAGGAATAAAGTTCAATATTTTATAAATGTTCCCTTAATTTGTAGTTTTTATTTTTAATAGTTAGTGTGTTTTTAGGAGATAATTCTGTATTGGTAAAATGTGGTATGAATGTGCCTTTTTCTTATGACCTGGTTGTTCTCCTTTTGATCCAGGGACAGATTATATTTGCAGTGTTGGAAAGAGGAGAGAATATGGGCCTTCTACAATCAAACACAGTTGTTTTAGACTAGTCTTTTCCATTAGAACAAGGTCAAGTCTAGTCTTTCTGATGATGACTCTGTAGTAGCTTTGTAGGTATGATTCCATTTTATGGAAATGCCATTTTCATGAGTCCTTAGCAAAGAATATTTGAAATAGGTTGCTTGCTGGGAAATTTGTTAGGGAATACTGTACAAACTTATTCTAGTGTGTAACCTAGGAGTTTTCCTTGATATTATTCTCCTTTTATAACCTTCTACATCTAATCCATCATGTTCACCAAGTATCGGAAACTCTCATCTGGAAGATTTTTGCTTCCTAACTGACCTCCCTACAAACACTTTGGCTCCCTTTCAACATAATTTTCACATTGCAGTTATTAATTAATTTATTCATTCAATAAAAATGTGTTTATCAAGTATCCACTTTATATCAGGCACCATTCTTTGTGTTGGTGATACTGATATCCCCTGCTTTTAGAAAGTTTGCATTATCTCACTTTAATTTTATGAAAGATGTCCATTAATACTTGTTTTTGCTAACTGACAGAAATAGAAAGGATATTTTTTGCTTTTATGATAAACAGGGGAGGCGATAGTGTCAAGGGGTGTTATTTTAGTGGATCTTGGAAGAGAAGCCTTCTCTGAGTTGATGATGCTTGAGTAGAGACCTTAATAAAGAGAGAAGGTAATCCATGCAAGTGTTCCAGGAAAGAGCATTCCAGGTAGAATGAACAGTAAATCCAATGGATCTCAGGTGGGAGCAAGGTTGACATTTCCTAGGAATATCAAGGAAGCCCATATGGAGCAGAGGTAGGAGAAGAAGGGAGAGTAGGAGAAGTAACCGAGGCAAGAGCTTTGCAGATCATGATATTAAGGACTTATTTCTCCCCCTTGATGTAATTGCAAGCCTTTGGAAGATTTTTAAAGAGAGGAATGGCTTGACTGAGAGATTTAAAAAATAATATTAATTACATGACACCCTCTATCTAGCTTAAAAGCTTTCAAAAGTTTACCATGGATCTTGGGATAAAGATCAAATTACTTAACATGATCTTCAAGGCTTTGTGTGATCTTGCTCCACATGAGTCTTCAGCCTCCTATTATACATTTAAGTCTTTTCACTTACCGATCTTTATTTTGCCACATGGCCATTGAATGTGCTCCATTGTTCAGAAAGCTCTTCTTTCCCTTTTTGTCTCATTAATGTCTATTCATCCTTCAGATTTCATTTTTACTGACTAGGTAAAATCTTGTTATTATAGATGTTTATAGTATATCCATCTCTATCACAGCATCTATCATAAATACCATTTTGTATCTATATAATTATTTGAATAATTTTACTACACAAAATCTAACAGCCATATCCATTGTATCCATGGCATCAAGAGCACTTGATATCTTCACAGAAGACATAAAATCATTTTTTATTAATGAATTATTTTTCTGAGGTCTAACTTGTGTACTGTTTACGGTATCTAAGAGATGAGTCGTATATCATTTGTTCCGTACCTTTTAGAAATCTATTGTTTCAGTAGTTATAGGGCTTCTCTCTGGGCATAGTGTTTTTTCACAGTTCTGCTGGTATACTGGCTATTGTTGCTACTGTTTCTGGCAAGGTGGTGTCAGTTTATACTATAGCTCTGTTCCATCAGGCACCATAGTCTCTTCAGCACTGATTGGCATGGTGGGTCTCACTAATGCTTTACTGAGCAGAGAAGTACCCTAGTGATGCATAAAGATGTGCTTGCTAATTTAAGTTCTTCACTCCAGTATCCCATGGAATAAATATTTCCTTCAACATTTCTTAAAAATAGGTTTCTGTTGGGCTATCCTATCCCTTTTACATTGGACACAAGCAGTGGACACAACTTGACTTCTTAAATGGGTTCCCCAGGCACTGTGCCCTAGACAAAGATATCAGAATCAAGCTGAATTCCTTCCACATGCAATTACCAACTGCTAGCAGGGTGGAATAAAAAGAGCATATGTGGGCTGTGGAATCAGACAGATGAACCTGGGTTCATCGCACAGCTCCAAACATTACTGACTGAATGTGTTTGTATGTTGTTAACTTCTCTGAGCTTCTGTTTTTTCCTCATTCATGAAATGACACAGTGACAACTTCTTTGCAGCATCCTTATGGTAAATAAGTTAGATAAATGGATATAAAGCTTTTATCACAGGACCTGGTATTCTAAGGAGAGCTAACCAAACAATTTATGATTTAGGAATTGTTCTAAGGACTATACAAGTATTATCTCATTTAAATATCCTCATAACCACCCTGTGGAGTCAGTACTATTATTTCCATTTTATTCATGAAGAAAATGAGGTAGAGAGAGCTCAGGTGGTTTTCCAAGTTCATACAACTAGAAGTGGCAAAATTGAATGAGAGGGGCTGATCTAAATGAACTCTAAAATCTCTTCCCCTCTCCAAATTCTAGGGAGCCTTCTGAAATACATTGAATTGGTATAAGGTCATCGTATTACATAAAAAGATATGTTCATTCACCACCTCATTCCCAGCAGTAGTCTTTTACACACCAGCATTAGGGCTAGCACTAATGAGAAGATAAAAACATAAGTAGCTGCCTGACTTATTTTTATCTGAGAGTAATTGAATATCCCTGGCAGTTAAAGGCTCTGAGCAGAGTGGCTCTTTAGGATTACTAAATTAAAAGAGGGCTTCACTGCAGTCTATCCTATCCCAGGGTTTTCCCTGATGTTTATATCCTCAAAGTGGAGCAGGGAACTAGAAAGAAAATTCATATTGGTCTTCCCAGGTTATATGAGTGCTAGTGTGACTTTCAGATGCCTGGTTTTGGACAGATAGTTTACTCATTGATGTAGTTTGGGGGTGGTAGGGATAATGATTAGCATTAATATTGAAAATAAATGCTAAGGAGTAGAAAATAATTTAAGACTAGTCAAATTGCAAAGAATGAAAAACTGTATGCTATCAGAAAGGTTGAAATCGTACACACACCCTAACTGCACATGATTACCCAAAACAAATCAGGAACATTTCAAAAAATACACAGAAAAAATGATAACCTTGAGAATGTACCCCAGTGGTTCCAAATTTTGTTTCATATTAGAATCATCCAGGGAGATTATTCAGAATTAAGTCAGAATATCTGGGGTTTGGGAGTCAGACATTTTTTTAAGATCCCCAGGTTACTGCATTATGCAACAAGTGTGGGAAATACTAGTTAAGCCTATCTCTACAGAAGTCATCATCTTCCCTTGAAGACTCGATTAGAGATATGAGGAGCTGAAATTATTAATCTCCAAGGTAATATTCCTGAGTAATGCAAAGAGTGGGTCTTCCTTGAGATCATAGGCTTTGTTTATATTTTGAGATGTCTCTTCATTAGACTGAGCTTCAAATAAGAAGAGATGAAAGTTGTTGGAGAGAGGGGAGGGGGAAGAAAGGGCTCAAAAATTTTTTATGGGAAGAGCTTTGGGAAGGTGATTTGGAATGAATATACAATATCTAGATTATATGTTTATTTTAGATGAATGATGGATTTTGTGAAGAAAACAAAAAATGTTACCACCATGAAGAGAATTTATGTGTTTTTTTAAAGGTGATTTTTCAACAAAATAGTAAAGTTCGTGAGGTTCTTAGTACCATCTTTTTTCTTGTCTCCATTCATTAGTGTCTCTAACCTCAGTAAAAGATGCTAATTTGAAGGTGGACTTATAGATGACCGGAGCACAGGTGTGAAAGAATTCACCATGACTAAGCAAGCAATAGAAAGCTTTGTGAACAAGCCATAGAAAGATTTATTCACTCTTCAAGGGAGCAGAAGGGCCAGACTCCAGAATGAGGTGACCCTGAATAGTCAGGGATTTGGATTTATATGACTGAGGGTGACAGCTAAGTGGGATGCAGGAAGCTTCCCAGTTTCTAATGCAGCCAGGAGACAGGGTATTTTTTAGTTTCCCAGGGGCTTGTGAGTCTGAGATTTTGAGAAACAGAATATTTTCCTAGTTTCTCATGTAGCTTTTTTCAGTTTCTCAAGCAACTTGGAGGGAGTCTGCCATTGCTGAGAGGCTTCCCAGGTGGCTTGGAGGGGTCTTGCATCTGGGATGTGGGCTCCAGCTGGCTGGGGCTACCATTGCTAATGTCTTATTTTTGACCTGGTGATTTTTCATTGACCTAGGGCTCCAGATAAGACATTGGGTAGAAATGCTTCTTGTTCAGTTTCCCTTACATTAATTAACATCAATTGTTATTGGTCACAATGGGTCCATTCCCTTGATGAACATCAGCCAAAAGACACAAACCAAAGTTCCCTTAAGCAAGAAAAGGTTTATTACTTGTAACAAGGAGATAGCAAGACAATCCTTAAAGAACTGCTTCCCTGAGTGCTTTCCTCAGGGGACATTATTGAGGGTCAGTTGAGGAAGTGGGTGGTGATGTTTCAGTGCAAGCCTTAGGGCCAGGGACCAAAGTTCAGATATCAGGACAGTGAATTGTTCCTGGCACCACTTGGCTGAGCAAAGGAATAAAGTCATCCAGGTTGATAAGAAAAGGTGATGGACAATTCTGACATGCAGGACATGTCTCATGTGTAGTATGTGACCAGGATGGACCCTCTGCACAAAAGAACAAAGGAATGGCACCGGTAGAAGAAGCCCACCAATAACTTCAAAGGACAATTTCACCTTGTCCCATCAGGAACTGAAACCCGACCTGGCGATCTTCTCCCCACCCTCCTTCCTCACCTTGTGGGTTTTTTCATTAAAAACCCAGGCTGCCAGCATGGCAAATGGGGTCTGAACCTCCCTTGGTCAGCTCCATTCCTTTACCCTCTAATTAAATCTCTGCTTGCTCACTTGTCTAACTCTGTCATGGGTTCTTTGAGTGACCCGAACCCCACAGTGGGTTGCTGGGGAAGATTTCAAATCAACTGTACAGGTTCCAGTCTTCCTTATACCTAGTCCTCTTTGCTCACACATCACATGTTAAAAAAATAGTCACAAAACTCCTCTGAGGGAGTTATTTTAGTATTAAAATGAAGAAAGGTCACTTTTAGGTCAATCATAGTCCTTTTACAACTTTTCAGGCCATAGGATGGATCATAATGACTTAGCTTGGTCAAAGATTTTCTTTACTTCTCTAGAGGCATTTATTCTATTGTATATTACATTAGCCTAGGAATCAAGGGAAATTAGGTTTTGAATGACCTTTTAATGGCCAAGGCCTCTAGGGACTTCTTCAAGTTTTGAGAGTGACTTCATGGAGTGTTTTCCATTATACTATTAGGGTCTCCTATTGCTGGCCTAATAACATAATCGTGAATATTTACGTAGTTTTTTTCTTAATGTTCAGATGCTGTATTGAATCACCTGTTACATCAACATACAATATCTTAACCCAAAGAAATAACTCATTTAATGGAAAGTCAGGATCCAATGAATAGCTAGCTGGTGGGGGAAGGTAATTTGACTGAGTATTTGGGATCCCTTAAATGAAACTACAAGGGCAATTTCCACTTGGCCTACTTTTGTTAAAGTCAGTGGTTCTCAAACTTGTGCATACAATGGAATCATGTGTAGTGTACCTGGAGCACTTGTTAAAATACATATTGCTGGGTCCCAACAGAGTATTTGATTAAGTAGGACTGGGGTGAGGGCTAATGATTTGCATTTCTTATTTCCCATTGGATGCCTATATGCAACTAGATTAGGGAGCACACTTTGAAAACCAGGGCATTTTAATGATTTTTCCTTTGATACTTTGAATTAAATTAAAAAAACAAAACAAAAAACTTGAGCTTGAGAAAAGAATCCCAAATGGTGAAAAAACAGCAGTCCTAGAAGGTAGAATGGTACAAAAAGAACATAACAGTTTAAATGTACTTTGTGATAATATAAGATCAAGAGAAGACTTTAATATCCCAGTCATTAATCACCTGAGTATAAGTCAAAACAAAAGCCTCAAACAAAGCTAATAATTAATGAGTATGATCACACCGAAGCTCTTAACCACATACATAGGTTAAAAGTGCATCACTTACTAGCTAGTACAAGAGATTACATTTCTGCTACATAATGATGAAGGCACAAGTCATGCAATTTGGCTTGAAAACTACTTCAGTTGGTGTCCTAGAAAGGTTTTCTTCACCACTCTTGGCCTCTGTTAAGTCTTTTGATATCTGACAACAGTCATTGAAAGTTCTGACCAAGCACGGAACCAGGTTACCAGAGTAACCAGCTCTGACACAGGCAACTGTAGGCAAACAGCATTCAATATCAGTGCACCTGGGTGTAGGTGGGCTGAGTCCAAAAAGAGAGTCAGCATTTGTTAGACGGGCAGGCAGGGTTTATATGGAAGAGCGAGGGGCTGCTGAGTACAGCCAGGAGGAGTTAGACAGTTTGGATGTCCTCGTTTTTGGTTTCTGGTGGTATCTGAGGCTGAAGACTATTCCTCCCTCTGGCGGATTGCTCAGAGGTGCAGATCTTCCTGCAGAATACAGCATTTTTTCAGAGTTTTATTTTGTTGGCTCAAGATTAGAGTTTGGAGCCCAACAAGGATATTCTGAACTTAGGCCTCTTTTGAACTCCAGCACTTATGACAATGACAAAAGTACTTCATAGGATGCAATGAATTCTATATCTGACACAATAGTGAGAACCATTGAATTATATGAAAGCACTGGCTTAAAAAACCCTTAAAAGTTTCTGATTTAGCTACCTAGAAGTTAAAATAAAGATAAGGCCATAAAGCAATTCATAGTTACATTTAGACTATTATTCAATGATACATACACTTTCAGATCACTGGAGTTTGCATTTTGTAAAGTAGCATTAGCTTAAAGATTCTCTTTCCTGTCGTGTATCATCATCCTTGTCATTGTTTTTTTTCCTCTGCCCCCACTTATATAGCTCTTGGAAACTTTGAGTCATTGTGAGTCATCAAATGTTTCTCTGGTGAAGTATAATATCAAGTTTAAGATTTTATGATTATGGAAAAGATACCCTAATTGAAAATGTTGATCAGTTTTAGCAGATTTAATATCCCAAACTCAGGTATTTCAGGAATACAAAAGTATTTGGACAAGAGTAATTAGAAATTGTTGCATACTGTTTTGGAAATTTCACTTTTCTTGCTTTTCTGAAGTTCATAGGTTTGCTGGGTGACATTTCCCCCTTATCCCAATGTATTCAGCAGCCTATAATCTCAAACACCTAAGAGAGATAGGAACTAGAATCATATGGACCTAAACTAAGTGAATACCTTATTTGAGTATTAGTCACTGGGTTCAAAGAGAAATTCTATCTACTGTGCAATTCAATCTTACAAGTCTCTGAAAGTGCCTCCTTAAAACCTGTTTTCATATCCATTTACTTCGTATAGGCTCATAAATTATATTGCTGATTTTATATCTTATGAAATAGAGGTTGACAAAGATAAGCATTTTAAAATGTAAACCTTTCTATAAAATTTGACTTTCTTTTGAGCAATTTCAAAGGAAAATTTTAGGGGGCTTAAATAATTGCTGGCAGTACTAGTTGTATTCTAAGTGGGCTGTGTGTGTTCTTTCACCATTTTTTTCTTTGGAAGCTACATTTACTTAAGGAATTTGCCTCCTCTAAAAGTTCATTTTTCCTTTTTATCTTTAACAATGTGGTGAACATCTTTTTCTGACCCCGTTTCCAGCACCTGTGCCACACCATCCCCTGGCATAAAGCAGAGCTTCCTGTGTACAGTTCAAGGGTCTTTTGATTTCCCCCATCAGTGAGTTTATCTTCTTCATCATGATCTGTGAGGATAAAGTTGTTCAATTGTCCTCCACTCCCTGATTAAGTCAGGAAGCCCAGTTGAATGGTGACAGTGAAAGCTGATGGGCAGTTCCTCAGCACTGTATTCTCTCTGGCACCATCTTGCCAGATCTCTCCTATTTGCCTTCATGAGCAGCCTCCTTAGCTTCCAGTTTGTCTTCAACACTGCCCTGGACCTGACCATTTTCTTCTCTTCCCCCTTATCCTTCACAGCTGTCACTTCTGCTTGTGTCACTGTGTACTACAGAGGTTTCTCTGCAAAGGCTGAGCAAGAAGGGAACTTGACCTGAGTCTTTGGGTTCTTTTCATCCATCATGAGAATGCATTAAAGGAGATTCAGAAATGAGCACAGGAATGGAAAGGTTTATTAGAAAGGAGAGTACACACTCAGGGGTGACTGTGGGTGTACTTTAGAATGAATACTGGATCTGACAACTCTCAATGCCCAAGCTGCCAGAATAGTATATGAACTAATGGTATATGAACTAATAGTATATGAACAATGCCTATGAAAACTGTCTCTGAGGTGAACCCCTTTCTAGAATCAGTCACTCTATCCTCTCTAGTCAGAGGATACTGATACTGTATCTGCCTTATGAGCTGATTTGTTGGGATGCTGGCTAAAGCCCTCTGTATCCCAGGAGTCAACCAGCCAAGGCTCAGGGACTCTAAACTGCAGTTTATCATAAGACAGTATTTATTGATAAGGAAAGAAACTACACATGAGAGAAATACCTACAGGCATGTTCCAAGATAGAGGTGTGAGCAGGGGTCTAGAGATGGTGTGCCTTTTAGAGTGATTGCATCAAACTGATTAATATTCATGAGATTCCTGTGAAAAGGATGGGGTTTCCTTGGCAAAGGGGAGGTCTTTATTAAAGGAGATCCTGCTTTTAAATCCTTACAGGTTTTCTTCAAAAGTGTTATAAACCCCAAAGGGGTGTCTTTCTAGTACGCCAATTTATTAATGGGATGGAAATGGGCATACAAAGAGGTTTGAGGTTGCTTGAGTTCAGCTCACAGGCATTTCAAACAAAATGTTGGTTCTATAAGCCGATTAGGCAATAAAAGGCAGAGACAAGGGAACCCTGCGCTCTTAAGCGAGATTTTATTGTCCCATGTGCAGGCTGGGAAAGTTCCTTTCTGAGAAGAGACAAGAGCAATCTGAGGGAAGTTATGAGAGGGAGAGACAGTCTTTTAAGCGGGTAGTATCTGACTAGCACGGATGGGGCTAGAGGTGGAATTCCAATAAGGCCATCTGGATGAGCTGTTGATTTAGGGGTAGGGAGTCCATGGTCTGGAATGTAAGTCAAGTGTGGAGGGGTGGGCATGGAGTCCTTGAGTTCGGTAAACAGGAGAGGGTGTTGAACAGCATCTGGTCTTGCTTCAGACTGCAAAACATTCCGTTTTTTATGCTTGGCTGCAAAGCGATAACTCTCAATTTTTTGTTTTCTTTTGTCTCCTGTATCAGGTTCTATTAGGTGTAGACCCATTGTAGGGCAGAGTTACTTTTTTTACATATTTTTGTTGGAACTTCAGCTGCTGGTTCATTTTCCTACAGCTGGGTAACCTGCCTCAGTTGGGCAAATGGAGCCAGATTTATGTTGCTTTGAACAGGTATGTGTGGCAACCGAGATATCTCCTCAGTGGCTATGGCTGAGATAAGGCAGCATAGGTGAGAGCAAACATGGAGGACGCAACAGCAGAAGTACTGCTAGGATGTGGTCTGCTGTTGCTGGGAGACCAGGATTAGTTGATCACGACTGAGAAGCAGAGACTTTGCCTGTGACTCAAAGTCCTGGTGGCGCAATGGCGGACAGGACCATAAGTCAGGCTAACAACTCCCTGTCAGCCTTGATTTGGCATTTAAATCTGAGTTTTTGAGGATGAGCAGCAGGGCTCAGGAAAAGTCAACAATCACTCCCAGCTCATTTGCTGAGAAGAGGTGATTGACAGGTAGTCTCTTCTTAGTCATAGTCATGGACATATCCAGTTTGCTGTTGTGATGGTGGTCTTCTCAGTTTTTACCATGCAGATTCCAGGAAGAAACCCAGGTTTGTGATTGCCATTATGCCATATGCAAATTAGGTAAATCTGCTAATGTTACGGGCTCTCTCTCAACTGACAAAATCCAAATGGTACTCCTTTAGAAGTAGTGAAGACAGCTTTATTAATGTGGGCCAGATATAGAATCTGTGCCCCAAAATAATTTTGGGGTACACTGTTATTGGTGAGGGAGAGGGGGAGGTGTAAATTAGAATAGGAATTACAAGTGGAATTCAGTTATCCATTTGTGAATTCCTTACATGGGCAACACACAGGATTGCAAAATGTACACAGGGTTCTATTTTCAGGTGAAAAGAAAAAGTCCTTTTATCTAGTCAGTAGCTTCCAGCCAGTCTACATTGCCAGGTGCCTGATGGCTTGGTGGCCACTGTTGGTCCACGTGGCTAGAAACTGGGGGTACACATTCCTTCCTTCTACACTAACTTTTAACAAACTCAATAGTTTTAAATTTCACCCGGAGGCAGAGTATTTCTTCCCACTGACACAAATTCCAATCGAATTTTTTTTTTTTTTGCCTTTTGATCCCATGTAAAGTGGGCAGCATGGTTTTGTGCAATATGCTCTGGAGAATAATAATGTTTAGATATTAATGAAGCTGCTTTGGTTCTGGGGAGGGTTTAGAATTCATGGAATATAGTGATTCTTCAAAGCAGAGTGTGCATAGGAATCCCCTGGAGGGCTTGTTGAACCAGATGGCTGCATGCTCCATCGCAGAGTTCAGGATTCCAGGGGTCTAGGGTGACCTGAGGATTTTCATTTCCAACAACTTCTCCCTGAGAGGCTGATGCTGCTGGTCTGAGCACTGCACTTGAGAAACTTGGGTCTAATCCTCATTTCACAGATGGCTCAACTAAAGCAGAACCCCAGTGGGGTTCCAGACTTGGTCTTAACACTTCCCAGTTGTTATGACTTTGCAATCTCATTTACGTTCTCTGTGCCTTGGTGTTCTCATCTACAAAATTAGGGTAATGATCCCTATCTGCCAACCCCATGGAATTGTTTACTTTACAGGGTGGCTGCTAAGGGTTTCATCAACAACCCTCTAACTGGTTGT
>RJWH01006558.1:0-52842 GCA_004363575.1 Solenodon paradoxus
TGCCGGGGAGGAACTCCACAGGGGCCTGCTGCAGGACACGGCTGCTGTAGGCTCCGGTCTGCAGGCCCCTGGGGCCCTCCTGGGCTGACAAGGGCCCAGACCCGTCTCGGTGCCCGTGAGAGCGCCGTCCCTCCTGGAGGAGGGGAGGCTCCTCTGTGATGTGCGTCCTGTCTGAGGCAGATGGAGGCCATCCTTCTCCTTGAGCCCCTTTGCTTCAGCTCACGCGACCTCCTGGCCAGGCAGTGTATTTGGGGGACTGTCCTGTACCCTAAACAATAACAGGAAGCCACAATATCTACTTAGCACACCTTTTCCTAGAACAGTGTTGTAAAGGGGACTCTGTGTTGAGCACTTTTAATGTAATTTTCTGCATATGTGCTAACACAGATTTTTCAGTTATAGATTCCTAAGCCCTGTATGCTGTGGGGGACACACAGGTTCTCCTTACTTCGCAGTAGATTTCAGAGAAGCTGCGCAACAAGTTGTGACTTTGCTAAGAGCAATTTCAAATTACGTTTTCAGGTGTACTTTTACAATAAACATTTGAGAAGGGCAAAGTCCCCTACGTTCATTGCAGTAGGAAAGAATTCCTGATTTTAATTGCCAAATTCTTAAGTTACCGTATTCTATAGAGAGCATCTGCATATACCATAAACATATGCACATATATATGGCAGAGTTAGTAAAATCGGTGCGCATTTATTTAAACAGGTTCATAAATGGTAATTTGAGAACTGGATCGGTGTGTTCTCCCAGCCTATTCATACAACATAGTAAAACAGATTAGCTCAGAATCATGAGTTTTGTCTTTCACATTTTCTTAGGCCCTTTAAAGACATTTTTAATGAAGTAAAATTACAAAAAGGTGCAGGACTGTAAGGTAGGCCCAATTTCAAATTCCCAGTAATGCGCACACGCCATTTAGTGAGACATCCTAAGTCGCATCTGTTTAAGGATGTGGGGAAGCAGGAAACATCTGCCAGCTTTTCCATGAATTAGGTTATTCATGTTGATGATTGAAGTCATGTTTGTACACATATGGACCTAGTGTTCTGGCTGAAAGTGGTCTTCTTCTGTGTTTTAAGGTTCCACAGTGTTTAATGTCCTCAGAGGCGTTTTGGAGGTGGTAATCGGTGTGGTAACTGGGTCGCTCCTTGGATTTTTCGTTCAGTACTTCCCAAGCGATGACCAGGTAAGAGTCTGGGAAAGCCGCGCTCTATAGTGTTGTCGGAACACCAGCCCCAGACACTTCCCTCAAGGCCGCCGTGAAGGATGTGATTTAGAAAACTGTCCCCCTTTTTAAAAGCTGTCACTTGATCAGCAATGTCCACGAAACTAATGAAGAGGGCTGAATGTGTGGGGTTTGAGTGCAGTCCTGGAATGTTAAACGAGATATTCCATACGCTTCCAATTTCACTGTGAAACAAATAACTTCAATTCCAAAAGATTGGGATTTGCAGGTGTGCCTAGTGGGGCAGCGGTTAGGTTAGTCTTCTCTGAAGGAGCAAGTCACATGCTCCTGGCTTCAAGGCCTGGGTCTGGGAGGAAACAACCAGTGCGAGCAACTAAATAAAAATAAAATACTTTTTCCTCCTCTCTCTCCCTGTCAGCTTGTCTACTCACCTTCATTCCTGCCTGCACGTTTCCTCTTAAAAAAAGAGGGGGCAGAATGCAGGTCTTATTTTTCAAGTGATATATATTTTAATGTGCATTTATTTTTATTATTTATAATACTCAAATAAATCAAGATATAAATGACATTTTGAGCCTTCCTTTTAGTATCAAAACACCTTAGATTCTAATTCTGTCAAATAGATGGAACATTTCATGAACTACAGTCCAGTATTTCTCAGAGAGCAAAGTTCTTTACTGTACACAGTGTTTTCTTAATGAAAAGGAGAGGTTTTGTGTCCCTGTCTCCTCCTAGCTCTTGGGATAGATAAACACATAAAATCTTTTTTTCCAAAAAGACTTTTCGTCATTTTGATATGGCAGAGTGGAATCAGGAACTTAACTAAAGCAGCCAGTGAGCATTCCCATGACCAGAATGTGTGATTTCAATTGTTTTTCTCCCAAAACTCCAAGTAAGATGGTCTGTATTAGTGTTTATGAATGTAGATATGAAATGACAGGGTGTCAGCACAGCCGAACAAAGGCACTGGCTCACACGTCGCTGTGGAGAGAAGGGGCCGTGGGCTCAAGCAGGTGCAGGTCGTTGGCATAGGCGGAGTGGGTTCAGAAACCCCTCCGGCCGAGGCCTTCACCCGGGAAGCTGCCCAGTGCCGACCACACAGCCACCTGAGAGGGGACTGTGCGCGTGGCCACCTCACTGATGGGGAAACCGAGGCTCTGGGACTTGGTCACAGCCACATAGCCAGAAGCAGTGAGACAGGGTGAATCAGGCGCTCCACCTCCAGCTGACCCGAAATGGGAGGAGATATATTTCTGAGACTTTGAAAGTTGCCCACAATAAACTATTCTCAATCTAAAGCATCTTAAAGCATCTCGGTATTTGAGGATTTAGGAATAAAAACCAGAGAGCGTCACATTAAAGAGCAAACAGGTGCCAGGCGGCCAAACGAGAGCGCTGCTCGGCCGCTGCAGCGCCCGGCTCTCCTCTGCTCCTCCGTTCAGCCCTGCGAAGTTCTGCGCCGGAAGCTCCAGCGGCAACTCGTCCTGTGTTAAGAAAGCAAACAGTATGTCACGCACCCATGTGCACAGACACGGATGTTTTGATTTTCCTCTCTGTTCTGAACAAAGAGATTCCATCATTAAGAGTCAGGTCTGTGAACTAACTGAGCTCACGGACCGTCTTTTCTCCCCCAGGACAAGCTCGTGTGGAAGAGGGCGTCGCTGGTGCTGGGGCTGGCGGTGCTGGCCGTCTTCAGCAGCGTGCGCTTCGGCTTCCCCGGGTCAGGGGGCCTGTGCACGCTGGTCATGGCTTTCCTGGCAGGCAGGGGGTGGACCAGCAAAAAGGTGAGTTTCGTTTGAAGTGCCACTGCTCGTGACGACTTTCTGATCACATAAACTTTTCCTTCCAGAGACTTTCTTAACATCAAATAACTGAAACTGTTTTATCAGAAGAGCTACCTTCTGGATATATACACGTGTATGCCCGAATGCCCACACACATCCCTACTAATCTGTCACTTGATGTCTTTACTTAAAATACATCATCACCACATTTCCATTGCCTTGTTCTGTGCAAGGGCTGCTGAGTGTTGCAATACGCAGCCACAATACGCTTTGTTTAACCGGTGCCCCACTGATACCTGGCTTGTTTCAGCTTTCCTGCTAAGACAAGAAATGCTTCAACAGTATCCTTACGTGGGCCATAGTTTATAAACTCGAAGATACTCAAGGATCAGTAGTTTGTATACCTTCCAAAATGAAAAATAATTGCTGCCAACCCAGCTATCTCCTGACACCTTGGTTTCGGAAATGTGAAAATGTGGGGGGAAAGTTTGTCTTATAATCAACAAAAGAGAGCATACCCTTGAGGTTACCTCTGGGATGAATTTCTAGACCCGAGATTACTCTAAGGAAGGCTCTGCACAATGATACTTTTGATTTGCCTTCTTAAAAGGCTACAAAACTTAGATTCCCACCAACAATAAGAGAATTTTTTTTCAATTTGAGTATTTTCAAGCTTCATATATTTTACTAACCTGATAGGTGAAAAATGTATCTCCTTATTGATGAGAATCAGTTGCTTTTTAAAAAATAGGTTAAACTATTTTTTCACTATGTTTGCTTAAAAGTCTGTGCCTATTTTTTCTATAAGATAATTTCAGTCCTCCTTACTGCCTTTCAAGATCATTAAGGTTATTCATTTTCTCAACATGTACTATGGAAATTTGCTCGTTTCCACTTACTTGTGTTAATTTTAAGATTCATTTTTATGAATTTGAACTGACAGGATCCAATGCTATTTGGTTTAAAAAAGAGATTAGATGGAGGTAACCTAAACAAAATGCCAACACATCGTCTTGGAAAATCTGAGGACAGCAATTCAAAATAATCATGCTTAAAACAATGCCATGTAGAAAAATACGGGAAGGCTGTCCCCCTGGAGATTAGGTAGAGAATCACATTCCAAGAAAGACCGTTCCACTGTGAGTAAGCAGTGTTCTGAGAGTGTGAATATTACAGTGGGGACAGTATCGCTGTGCGTCACCTGGCTTTTGAGGGGCATGGCTGGGTAGGGCTGCCTGGAGCTTTGAGTAGAGGATGATGCTGGGGCCACAGGGCCGAGACGGGCTGGCCCTGAGGGGATGGAGGAGGCCATGTGAAGGCTGCTCCTGGCCTAGGGGGCCTCTAGGCATGCTGCCTCCTCAGGAGGGTGGCCACCAGCATCACCGGGCTCTGCTTTCATTTCGTTTTAGAAGCACCATTGTTAACTATAGTCTGTCTCGAACACTTTAACATCTGATGAAAGCAAAGCTAAAAAGTAAAAAATTTTCTAGTATGTTGAAAATCATTCATGATCATTTGACATAACAGATGATCGGTTATATAATCAACTGATGGTCCGTCATCTCTCCTGAACACTGCTCTTGTTAGCATTTGACTTTCCACGGTGCTGACTCGTGGGCTGGGTCAGGCTCACGCACATCAGCTCACTCTTCTTACCCAGCCCAGGACAGGGGGCCGTAGCCCTCCCTCGCTCCTCTCTGAGGACTGTCCCACCTCCGGCCGCCTCTCCCAGGTGCTGACCAGGGCACTGCTTTCTGAAGCCCTCTGGTCTGCTCCTTGGCCCCGGGACCACGGTCACAGATGGCACCCAGCGATGGGATGCTTCTGTCTTTACACTGTTGCCCCTTACCCGACATTAGGGAAGGCTGCTAGCATGCTACAGACTGTCCCTTGGCTTCTTAAGGTAAGCTTTACTCAGCATTAAAAAAATAAATTACTAAAGAGAATAATTTAGAAACTAAAGTCTATTCTGTTTCTGAGTTTGAGAATATTATGTGTTCATTGTAGAACTTGGCAGAATTTGCTGGAAATCTCACCTAATATATAATGTACTCAGAGGATACTACCCATATTACTGAATGAAAATGAGCTTAAAATTTTAAACTACACAATAAAGCAAACTTTGACAACATGAATACACCCTGTATATTCAGACATAGAGGTCCTCCTGATGTGCCTGTATACGAGTCTTTATAATTAACATGCATTTCTGAAAACCAACACTATATTCAAATAAAATCTTAACTGTATTGGAAATAACTTTATGCAAACTTTTGCTCTATTCTTGTCAACCTCTTATTTGTTGTTGTCGCAGAAATAAAACCTATCTCAGGTCAAATGGATTCAAATTTCAAATAAGTAAAGTTCTTAGAACTTGTAAATGCACCTAAAAATGTGTGTGTGTGTGTGTGTGTGTGTGTGTGTGTGTGTGTGTATGTGTGTGCTTTCTTTTAGGCAGAGGCTGAAAAAATTATTGCAGGTGCCTGGGCCATTTTTCAACCCCTTCTTTTTGGATTGATTGGAGCTGAGGTATCTATTGCATCTCTCAGACCGGAAACTGTAGGTAAGAATTTCAAAGTAGTTGTTTCGCGAAAATCAGCTGTTGCTCTATCAGAAGAAATCGCTCAGGAGGGTGTGTGTTCAGTGCTTCCCGCCGTCGGGGTGCTGTAAGAAGTTAATAACTGCTCTAAGTCTTCCAGAGTGTTTGGTTAGAAGACAGTGTCTGTCAGTAATCCAAGACAGTACATTTTATCACTTAATTTGTTCTTTGTGAAAAACTTAAATAGTGACAGTACTGATTACTATGAAGAAAATCCAAGCCCTTTGTTTTTCTCTAAGTAGAAGAATGTTCAGCTCATGTTCTCATCAAGAACCAAAATTTCAAAGACAAATATCATATCATATGTAGTATCACATGTGCCCAGGGCACAGAAATGTATGTTCATTCATTCTTTCCTTCATTCATACATTCAAAAGCCATCATATTAACACTCCAATTCATAAGCACTGCCCTTAAAAACTGTGCAATGTGCACATTATTTTCTGCTCTCCGTCCCTCACCATGTTCTGTCCATCGCAGGGACCCCTGTGCCCTCCTGGAGTCCCACACAGAGACTCTTCCGCTTTTCTCACACATCTTCAGAAGTCCTTAGTGCCCTGTCCACCGCTTCAGCATTTCAGCAGACTAATGCACATGCCACAACTCTGCTGGACCCGGAGAATCACAGGTAGCGAAGCGAGCCAGTCACCCAAAGACGACTTGCTTGTGAAGCCATTTACATGAGGTGTCCAGTTGTCCAGTCACAGAGAACACAGAAAGGAGGTAGCCAGGGGCAGTGGGGGACGTGGAGAGCTGGCGTTCAATGGATACAGAATTTCTGTTTAATAAGATGAAAATGGGTTACACAAAAAAATGTGAATGTTTAACTTGATGCTACTGAGCGGTGCACTGAAAAATGGCTAAGAGGGCAAACTATGTATTTTGGCACAATTAAAAATTAGATACATAAAAGATATACAGATATAGGTGCATCTTGTATAGCCTTCTTCCACACACATCTACCTATTTTTTGTCCGTTTCACTGTCTCCCTCACCCATCACTCTACCTCACCAGTCCTCTTTCAGACGTTCCCAAACAGGTAACCCTACTACACTTCTCCTTTCCAGTTCTGCTTCCCACTTCAGTACATGTTTGTCTTGCTCCTGCCCCATCACTCAGCCCACCAAGCTCTCACCAAGGTTATATTGCTGTACTGAATGCTTATCAGTCTTCATTGTGCTTGATTGCTCGTAGCATTGATCCTGCTGGCCTCTTTAAAGAGTTTTTACAGTGAGTTCCATATATTGAGATTCCACATTTTCAGTGCCTTCTCTGTCCTCCTGTATACTCAATATGGGTCCGCAGAGGGGTGGGTGCCAGACAGGAAGAAGAGGGGTGGGAGAGATGGGTAGAGGCGTCCGTTGGATGGTGGTGATGATGCTAGAACTTTGGTGATGTGATACAGACTTTTGTCCGGGTCTGAAGCTGCACCCCTGGAGCACATACGGCACTGAAAGCCAATGCTACCAGACTGTCTGTAAGTCTGGTTTTTGTTACCAAGTGTAAGAGAAATAACATTCAATCTCTTTTGTAGAAATTCAAATATGCTTAATTTCTGATTTTAATCTAGGACAAATAATTTATATTAAATAGTCTGATCCTTAATACTGGTGTTTTGATAAGTTATGCCTAACCATTTTTAACTTTTGAATTTTTAATGTTTTTCGGTTATTTCTGTGGACAGTGTTCTGAGTCAATAATCATGAGATGTCATTCCCCTGCCAAGTATATCATTATGTCTAAAAACTGAATGTTTCTTCCAGGCCTTTGTGTTGCCACCCTGGGCACTGCGGTATTAATACGAATTTTGACTACATTTCTGATGGTGTGTTTTTCTGGTTTTAACATAAAGGAAAAGATATTTATTTCTTTTGCATGGCTTCCAAAGGCCACAGTTCAGGTAATGCAGGATCAGATGATTTTTCATTTTAACTCCTATTTCTATATACCTCGACAATTTTAATATAAGGACTTGTTCAGATGTGGTGAAAATAAATAATTGAAGTTGATTTATTAAAGCTGAATACTAATACACTCAAACTTTCATTTTTTGTGTATTGATTCCTAAAGTATTAAAGCTCCTTTAAATTTCTTTACATCACTAAGGTACAACCAAAACTCCAATAAATCCCTACACTATTAGAAAGTAGCAATAACTGGAAGGAAGAGCGAATTATTATCAACCTGCACTCTCTAAATCGCCCACAGAGATACTTAACTCTTCATTTCAATATCTTCCCCCAAAAGAGAATGAGGCAGAAATAGCATGACTTGTCCCTGGATTAGGGAATACGTCAGTGTTAATATGATGGATGAGCACTTATGCTGAACCAGATAGTGGAGAAAGACTGGTTGAGTAGCAACTGAAAAAATTCATTGATTCCTTCGACTATTGATACTGATTTTTTCAAACTAGCTGAACCGCCTGTCAGATGTCTCAACCACATTACCCGAAACCTTTGCACTTTAATGACAAAGGCACTGACAGCTGATTGAAAATATTGGCCGTGAATTTGGTAGAATGCCTGTTAATCATGAATTAAACTAGAACTGCATAGATTATGATATATAGCAAAGGTATGTCCCACCCCTCATTATTTTGCAAGTATTTATATATGCAGTCTTAAATGAAGTGAAAATCAGAAGCTTGGGAGGATGTGTATGTCTGATAACTAAATGCCATTATTTCACGTGGCTGTGGATTTAGGAATTATTCCAAAGTAGTTTTGTTGTTCCTGCCCCGATCAGACTTTCAGAGATAGCTGCAACATAAGAGCTAAGAATACTGTGAGGTTAATATAGTAGAATACATGGCATAGTTTCTCCCGCATAGTATCTTCCACTTTCACAGTGCTTCTCTTGACTGTAAGAGGTAAAGTTAACTTTAATAATCATTCTAGTAGCTCTGGTAGGAGAGATTTGTTTCTAAACATTAAAATTGAAAAGATGGTCCTTTCTGCTATCAAAGCAAATTTTAAAATAAAGGGACATCTAGAATATGTTGAATAATGTATGTTCCATAAAGCAAATATTATACAGAATTTTCTATCTTCTTCTTTTGCTTCTGCACAAGATATAACTTTTTAACCTCATTTTCCATATTAGTTTTTCACATTATTTTGCCCATGACCTACTATAATAAAAAAAAACACAGTTTCAGTCACAATTCAGCATACACTCACTATCCTAAACATCCCCACAAATACACACCGCAGGGAAATGAAAGAGAAATATATGTCCTCATGTGTGCACTTCTACCGAGAATTCATGAAGTGTTGAATTCGTTCCGGTGGAGGGTGACCTGCCTTCCCTAAGGGTCCCCCAATGCGGGGACTTAGGATTTTCTTGCATCAGCAGTCTAGTTGGGCCTTCCAGAGCAGGCAGGCTCAAATTTAGATTCGTTAACTCCATCTAGATGCAGAGAAGGTTGAAAAAAACTCCCCACTTGAACGGTGATGTATCCGGCTAACCCCCAAGAATTCAACGATAGAAGGGGAGGGCCACTCGGCCACTTGCGGGCAGGTGGAAGTCCCACCCTTGTGTCTCATGCACGCACGCGGATACCTTCTCTGCTCGCTCCCTGTCCTCCTACATCATGTGTTCTGTGCCGTCAGGCAATAGCTAGAGGGGTTACTGTATTATTTTCCCAGCTGCACTGATAATATTGTATTTTGTCTCTAAAAGAAAATGAGAATACTCATCATTTTCCAATAGACGAATTAAAAACAAAAGCCATTTCCCCAACTCCTGAGGCAAGAGGTTAACCAAATACCTCATAAGATTAGCTTCAGGTTTTGAAGCTGCCTCCCACTCATCAGTTTCATGAGGTTTAACAATTAGTGCAGACTGAAGCAATAGTATTTACTGGTTTTCATTTTAAGCTTCCCATCTTCCAGTAGGTGTTACTGTTGCATTTTTGACTCTGGTGTTTTCTTAATTCCAAAGTCCTGAAGATAAAGTGATGATTGTAACTTTTATCTTGAATCAGAGAAATTTAGTCTATAGAATGGTGCTATATTTCATTACTATCATGAGTCTGCATTTACCTTGTGCTTTGAAATATATTTGTCTGATATTTTGTAGCCCTGCCTTATGCAAATAGGCACATATGATTCATCCTTCTTTCCCCATCATGGGGAGAGTTTTCAGACCATCAAAACCAACTGCAGTACATTTGACAGAAGACTTAAACAAAGTTGTTGAGCAGAAGAACAAGTCATTCCTTTCTGCAAAAGATAAAAGAGTTCCCCTTTTTCCTTTGTGCTTGTCTTACTGTGTTTCTCACCTTCTCTAGGCAGCAATAGGGTCGGTGGCTTTGGACACAGCAAGATCACATGGGGAGACGCAGCTGGAAGAGTATGGAATGGATGTGCTCACAGCAGCATTCCTGGCCATCCTCATCACGGCCCCTCTTGGAAGTCTGCTTATTGGTTTGCTGGGCCCCAGGCTTCTCCAGAAAGCTGAACATCAAAATAAAGACGAAGAAGTACAGGAAGAGACTTCTATTCAAGTTTAGAGGAGAAAGGAGAGAAAGCTGCATATAACGATAGAAAGCTGCTATCAGCTACTTTTATGAAAGTATTGAAATATGTAATGGGGCCAAAGTGTGTTTACACCGCATGTGGGCTCCTTCCACGAACGGGTAATGCTCTCCTCTCCGACCTGATCTCTCTACCTCTTTCGTGTCATACACCCTCACCATAGATCTTAACTTGCAGAGACATTTATACCCTGAAGTATACTGCCATTGTTTAAAATTATATGGGAAAAGCCATGTTCAGTGGCCTGTTCTGCTAGCCACCAGCTTCCTCTGACTGACTGTCACTGTTCCGTGATTCCTGGCCACCCAGGCTTCTGGGCCTTGAACTGATCTTGACTTCTCTTTCTTTTTTCTTGTCAAATAGCATCAATTTCTACCTTCACTTCCCCCGCACAGCTACCTCTTCTCTCCTGTCTATCTCTCTGCACCTTTCTGTGAATATCGTGATGCTGTAACCGAGTGACCCCGCAAAAATTTAAAGTACAGCAAATATCTTCTCGGCTCTCCCACCTGAGCCTTTCTATGTGTCGAAGACCCTGCCCTACCCGTTGGCTGGATCCACGTATCCCCCTCTTTCATGGGCCTGTTGCCTCCCCCCCGCCCCCGCAAACTGCCGGCTGACCCCCTTTTCTGGGTAATGTTGTCTTTGACCTGATCTCTCTACCTCTTTCATTTCACACACATGCGAGGAGATCATGCTCCATGTTTTTGGGAGTCACCCTGTTCTCTTGGTGAGAGAGCTAATTTTCACATGCATGCCAGCCTCATGAATTTCATATTAATCAGGGGTTTGGCAAGGAAGGAAAAAAAAAATATGGGGCACAAGAGAAAAGAGAAATGCATTTTCCTCTGGAGACGACTGGGTTATGTGCCGTGAGATCCACTCAGAGACCCATGTCCCTCTGTCTTGAGGATCTGTGTGCCTGGATGAGGTTAAAGATGACTCTCTCCTGCCGCTCCTTTTTTAAAAAATAAAATTTTTATTACAGTAACATGGATTTATGTTTCCACTGTGCAGCTCGACATCTGTGTCCACTACATGGCACTCACCAGCTCACACTGAGTTTCTGTCCTTCCTGGAAATGCTTTCCAAGCTCAGGAAGAGTGGGGAGCCCACAGCAAGCAGCTTACGTTTAAGACGTGTGGAGGAAACCGCAGCCTCCTCATCTGTTCTATTGGTGACCATGCCCAACTCGAGGCCCAGTGGTGTCCCAGCTAAGCCTTCGTTTGCACCCTTAGAAGGAACAAAATCAGATTTAGGAGTCAAGGTAACCATTATGTTAGAGGTTACCATTATATATCTCATGGTCTTGTGTTTTAACAGGCCTTCTAAAGACGGTGACTTTAACCAAGAGTGATTTCTGTGGCTGGAATTTCTGAGACTGTGTACATATGAGCAGAGAACTTAGTGGAAGAAAGACCTGTCTATGAAGGTCACATTTTATCTCACTTACTCATCAGATCTTCTCTGCTTCTGCGTGTCGTCCTAAATTCCTTTTATTCTAGTTCTGCACCTGCCTAATTGCTACAATAATCACGTTCAATAAGGCTTGTCGCATTCACCATCTTGTGGGCAGACCCGAACTCTGTCCCATCTAAACTGTAACCTGGAGCGTCCTCTGGAGTTCATGTGGCTTAGGCTCAGGCTAGGAAAGTCACGTGGCTGGAGACCCCGGCTGGAGAAAAAGGAAAAATGCTAATCAAAAATTCAAAGTTCAATCCAATCTTGAAGTAGATATCAAATGTGCATGAAGTGAATGGGCTATAGATATTCTAATCCCCCCCCACCCCCCCCCCCACACCTCTGATCTGCTCTCTGGCCAGCCTTCCTCCATGACTTGCCCCTCTGTCCTAAACTAGCCTTGTTTTTATTGATTAAACCACAACAGCCTTTGTTTTGAGCCAGCCTGACTCTGGTTACTCTACAGTGCCATGTTCCCTGACTGTGTATATACTCAGTTGACACTTCTCCTGTGGATGTGTCCTTCCATTGTCCCCAGGTGGACCCTCTAAAACTCTGAAAGCTGCAGCCACCCTCTGCTTCCCGCAGAGATGTGTGCTTCAGACAGCAAGCTCCTTCCAAAGGGATCCTTCCCAGCTCAATCATTCTGCTTTCATTTCTCTACCAGGAGAACAAGGCACTTCTTTCACCCTAATCACAAAAGCTCTATCATAGAAGGTGAAAGTAACTTTTAGTCCTGGCTGAGATGTATAAACCATGTTGAAGGTGGGAGGGAGGTTATAATAAAAGAAAATGTCTTACTTGTTCACCCAAGAAACAGCTGTGATTTGAATGAGATCCTAAATGATAAGGTCTGGAGAAAGAGGACATTCCAGATAGACGTAAGGAAGATAAACAATAATAGTGTATGCAGGGGACAAAGTTTAGAAAAGAGTCAGCTGTCTAAGAACGGACTTTCTCCAATTACAGCTGTTTTTCCGCCTATATGTTGGGGAGGCTTGGGAGTCCTTTAGAGGAGCTATGTGGCCCCACCTGAAGACGCAGAGTTTCTGGGTGCGCCTTCGACCAGAGCAGCGCGTTTGCTCATATGAAGGATGCCACATGGGATTTCATGCGAGAAAACCTGAGGTTTGATACTGCAGCAATCCCGGTGCCAGACACTCGCCCTGTGTCCATTCATCCGCTCTCCAGCGCCACCACCTCCTCTGCTGGGACCTCAGTCTGAGGGACTAGTACTCAAGAACGCCCAGAGCTACAAGAGGCCGGACTGTGGCCCGAGGCTGTGCTGCTACGGAATGAAAGGGGCCAGCGTTCGACCGGCCACTCACGCTGCCCCAGGCAGAGCTTGGCTAACGCGCCCTGTGACGTCACCTGTGTGCCTAAATTCTTACACCCAAGAGTCAGTATTCAGAAGAGACGGAGACAGGAAAACGTTAATAGGCCGAAAACATACCAGACAGTCCCGGGTACCCTGAAACCTTGGTCTCCGCAGGACATTTGAACTTGCGGCCGCCACAGCCACGCCCCCTGTGCCCGCACCGCCGCCAGCCCCGCCCAGGCCCCGCCCAGGTGCAGCCCCTCCGCCGTCTGCCCAGCCAAGCTTCCGCCCCAAGGCTGTTAGCCCCGCCCTAACGCCTTCGGCTGAACCAATGGGCATTCGCCCCGCCCAGGCCCCGCCCCGCGTCGGTCGCACGCGCGGCTTGTTGCGTGCCGCGCGTGGCGGGTGCGGCGGTTGGTGGACGCCAGGCCTCGCCCGGCAGCGGGGGATGCTGAAGCAGCTGTAGGTACGGTTCGTCTTCTCCCGTCTCCCTGACCAGCTCGTCGGTCGCGAATCCAGGTCTCGCTCCCTCAGGCGCTGAACCTGACGGTGTCCCAGCCACCGCCGCCGCCCGTCGATGCTCCGGGCCCTGTGGCCCCGCCGGGTCGGGCGCTCCCCGGGCTCCTGCAGTCTCAGGGCCGACGGAGCGGGGCCGCCCTCAGCCAGCTCCCCGGGGAGCGGAGAGCTGTCAATTACTCCCCGCGCACCCAAGCACTGTGGCTGACGCCTGGTCACGCAGCGCCTGAGGAGAAGGTATCCCCGACCTTCTCTGGGCGCCGCGCCTCCGCGGCAGCCCCGAAGGCCCGCTGCGCTCGGCCCCGCCCCCTCGAGCCCCGCCCCCGCCTCGCTCGGCTCCGCCCCCTCAAGCCCGCCCACCCGGCGGCAGGAGGCGGGGCTGCAGCGACGGCCGACGTTTGCCGGAACTTGGCGTTTTGTGCGTCACTGCTGCTGACGCTGTGTGCGCTCTGTGAGGCAGAGCCGGTAACGCTCCTTGTCAAGGCGGCGGGAGCTGGACGCCGACGTGGACAGAGCGCAGTAGCCGCGGGCGCGGAGCTGCCGGCGTGGTGGGTGATGCTCCAGAAGCCGGGGCCAGCTCCGCACAAGTTCGCGTGCCCGAAGACGCAGGGAATCGGCTTCTTGGCCAGGCCTTGGAAACAATGCGAAGGAACACGGGCAAGATGCCTGTTCTCGTGGAGCTTAAATTCTAGTGAGGGAAGACAGGAAACGCGCAGGTGAACAATATCCGAGTAAGGAGATTTGGGGTCATTACAAGGGCGGTGAGAAAGTCAGACTGCGAAGGAATAAAAATAGAGCTGGGGGAGGATTTGCCCAGATGGGCGACTTTGGGGAGACCTCTCTAAGGAGCTAATAATTGGGCTTACACCTCACTGACAAAAAAAAAAAAAAAAAAAAAAAATCATGAAATTTTGGGTGCAGAGCAGTGCAAGTAAAAGGAAGGAACACCAAAAGCCAAAGCCCTAAGACAGGAAAGAGCTCGTTTCCTTCAGGGAGCTTCATAAAGACCGCTATCACTGAAATGTAGAGATGTCCAAGGGCTAAATCATGCAGGTTTTGAGTAGGCCATGGCGATCTACCCACAGAACATGTTTGCAATTTATTTTTTAAATGCTATGAGAAAACTTGAGTGTTTTGAAAATAATGTTTTGAAAGGGAATGATATAATTTGAAAAGATTTTTTGCACCTGTTGTGTGGTGCAAATGAATCATGAGATGAGGAGCAAGACTAGTAGCAGAAGACAATGTGTCAGTAGCGGGTGGTAGCAGTTTGAGCTGAAGTGGTATAGAGTAGATAGATGTGAGATTTATTTGAAGAGTCTACAGATTTAAGGGTGTTTTGAACATAGGGGGTAAAGAAAAAGGCATGCAATGTTTTGTCTTGAGCTTGAGTGGATGGTTCTACCATTTAGAAAAGACTAGGGACGAAAACTGTTAGTTGGGTTGGGAGGGAAGTGTTTTCTGAGTGTAAGTTTGATATGCTTATTAGAAATATAAAATAAGTTCTGAGTAGGGGGCCAAAGATTAAAAGTTGAGAGTCATCAGAATGTAGGAAAGTCTACATAAGGAAGGTGTGTTCATAGAGAGCATCCAGTGAGAAATGGAGGAGAGGCCAGTGAAAAAGAATTCCTGAGGAGTGGTGACTTAAAAGCCAATACAACAAAGTATGGCCAATGGCATTGAAACAAACTGAGAGCAAAATACAGAGCTCTGGACTTGGGATTTTGGCAACACATAGTGGGTATGAGTCTTAACAAGACAGTAAAGAGAAACATGAGTGAGGAAATGGATCTGGCACTATAGGCATGTCAAGATAATTTAGGTGAAGAGATGAGAAACAGAGGTAACGAATATATTGGGTCAAAGTAGGATTTTTGAGGATGGGGATACTTAACGTATGTTTTTAGGTGAATGGGAATAATCCCATAACAAAGGTGGAAAATGATAGCGTGAGATACTGTATACAGTTTTCCCCTGCTATCCAAAAGTAGAATATTCCTATTTGGTATGATTTGATTGTGTGTTTTTAATTGGGGAAAGTCTAGAAAAGCTGTTAGCATTCACTTATATGGAAAAATGTTAGAGTATTCCCAGATCTCCCAGAAAACCTACCAAATCACACTAAATAGGATCATTCTACTTTCATATAACAGGGGAAACCTGAAGATTTTGAGAAAACGAGAGAGGATGGAATCCAGATAATACGTGGAAGTCTTGGCTGAGGAAAATGAATGTAAAATTTATAGCAAATATAAGAAAAGCAGTAACTGTAGGGAGAGATGCAGCTAGATGGCTAAATTCAGTGATCAAAAGATGAGTTTCTGCCAATAATTCTCTTTCTTGCAATGAAATACAAGGCATGATGCAAGAGTAGTGAAGAGAAGCGGGGAGAATAATTGGGTAGGAGATTTAAGGACTGAAGAGAATGTAATCATACTTATCTTAGTGCATTCAGACCTCATAATAAAAATACTGCAGACTTGGTAGCTCATAAACAGCAGAATTTTCTCACATTTCTAGAAACTGGTAAGTCCAAGGTCAAGGGGCTGACAGATACATTGTCTGGTGAGCACTCAATTGGTCAGAGATGACCAAAAGGAGTGTGGGAGCTTTCAGGATCTCTTTTATTAAGGGCCCTAATCCCGCTCATGGGACTGTCTTCATGACCTCCCATCAGCCCCAGCTCCTAATATTATCACACGGGATTAGAATTTCAACACAGAGATTTTGAGGAGACACAGTCTATGGTGATAGCAGAGAAGCGTGGTAGTGTACTGGCAGAATTTGCGGCTGTGGGTGGGGGGCTAAGAGAGGGTAGAAGAAAAGATCACCGTTGCTGAGGAGATGAAGAGGTTTCCTGAAAGGCCAGGGTGCTGGGTGTGTGGATTACCTGGGTATTAGTGGTTACGAACCCAGATGACAGCTGTCCTGACTTTCCCTTTCAGTGTGTTATTATTTTACTAAGAAATGGTTCAGTTCAATGTCTTTTGTGCTGCCTTCCTTTCCAGTTAACTTGAAAAAGTCTTGATTTTTTTGTCTGTATAACCAGATTCTACACTTCGTAGGCTGCCACTTGTCCCTGTCACTTTCTTGTTAAATTTCTTTAGCTTTTTTTTTCTTTTTCGAAAACCATTTCCATAAAGATGTGTTTATTAAATTTAAAGGAGCCTGCCTCTTAAGTAGTACAGGGAAGATGAAGGATGAGTTGCCTGTAGGACGGGGATGATCACGGGGAGGCATCATCTGTGTGCACAGTAACAACTACAGACACATTTGAATCACTCCTTAGTTTTTGTGCTATATTTTTATTTTCTCTTTATCCCATTTGATTTTGTTAACTAGCTTTTTCAGATGAGGAAACTTAAGTGTCAGGAAAGGTAAGGGTCTTGATGAAGGATGCATGCTAGTAAGAGGCAGAATCGTTAACCATGTTCTGACAGTAAGTGCCATACCTTTCACTCTAGTTATTTATCTCTTTGCTTTTAATACTTCTGTCATATCTAAAGGAAAACTCTGCTTGGTAATGAGTAACGACTGTGTAGAGATCTCTTACAATGCAAAAATTTTGTGTGTGTGCTTAAAAGTCAGCAGTTAATGGCTTTAAATATTTGTCTGTCATCTGCTGTGCTAGGTGTTTCAAAGAATCCAGAAGTTATGAAATGAGCATGATTCAGTCTAGTCAGAACACAAGTCAATGGACCGTCTCCCACATACCTTCTCTGCCCCCACAACACCCTGTCTGACCAAACTATCTGCAGAGGAGAATACAAGTGACATAGGGATCTCTGAATGTCTGTCTGATGAAAGAAGGATGAAGCGAAACATCTGAATTGCTGTAGTGGGGTGGATACTGTGCTCAGGTGTCTGCTGTAGTACAGCTGGAAACTGAGGGGTGTGTCTCAAGAATGACGTCTAAATTGATAGAGCATTAGCTGGGCAAAAAGCAGGGGTGTGGAGCTGTGAGGCAGCATACAGAATATGTAAAGTCTCAGAAATATGAGGCATGGCAAGTTTGAAAAACTAAAATTTAGTATCATTGAAGTTTAGATCACCAAGTGGAGAATGAGGAAATAGGCAGGGACAGGGTTGGCTCTCATTACAAAGGACCCTGTGAGATGGGTTTAAGTAGTTCGTACCTTTTTCTTCTATAGGATGCCACTGAGGATTATTAAATAAGAAGTGGCCATACTCACCCTACATTCTAGATTATTCTGCATTGTGGACATTATATTGCAAAGGACCCAGACTGGAGATGGGGAGAGTAGTTGGAAGGCCTTCAGTGTTTATGGCAAAGACACTTATGACATATACTAGAGCAGAGGCAATTTATGTGGAGAGGGGTGGGAAAATTTTAATGTATCAGAGTTTGTATTAACATGATTTAGTAACTCACTGGATATTGGCAGGGAAGGAAATGGGGAGAGAAGGAATGACTCCTAAGTTTCTAATTTGAGCAGGTAGGGAGATGGCTTAGTTCTCAGAATAAGGAATCAATTTTCTGGTGAAGGTCATGAGTTCAGATGTGTGTATACTAAGCATAAGATGCTTGTAAAGACAGTAGATTACAGATATCTAATAAGTGGCTTCATACACTGGTTAGAATATCCAGAGAACTTCTCTAGGTTAGGATCTTCAGCGTGTTGATCACAAGAATAAAGTAATTTCTAAAGAAGTACATACAGAGAAGAGTATAAGGCACAGGGCAGACTCCAGAGGAACCCCAACATTTAGGGATGGATAGAAGAAAAGACTCAGAAAGAACAACCAGAGAGGAGGAAGGCAGAACAGCTGACACAGTGACCTGAGAACCAAAAAGCGGGGAGACTCCTGGTTTTCCAGTGAACCTGCGGACACGGTCCCTGGAATGAGATCAACCAAAAGAAGAGATGCAGTGGGGACATGTTGTGAGCAAATGAAAGAAAACAAATAATGCACAGAAGAACAATTAGCAGTTTAATTTGATTGAAGTGTAGGGTCAAAAGAAGTAGAGAAAGAAAATTTGATGTCATGGACACCCTTGAATTCTGGCTAGTTGCTGGTGACTGCTCTCTATGTGGTGCTAAGGGAAAAACAACAATGTGAAACAGGCCCTGAATCCTGAAATACTTTACCACTTTATTGTGGAAGCAAGATCTAGGCACCTAAAAAGAATAAAAATTTAAGATAATATCTGATTAATGAGAACAAACACCAAATAGTGGAGGGATTTTGGCAGTGGCAAAGTCCATTGGAATTGTGATAGTAGTTGAGCCCAGATTTGTATTGTTCTAATTAAATGACACCAGCTAGTCATTATCTTTTAAAAATGGTTCTAGTTTGAATGCTCTTTATAAAGAATATTCTCTGTGGATATAGCTCTCAAATTCATTTGCTCCAATAGACATGCAACAGGTTTTTTAACTTGAGGATCTTTGTTATAAATTCTGTAAGAGGTCTTTGAAAGGCAGTATAGCTGCAAAGATTCTAAGCAATAACTCACAAACGTAGATATCAATGCGTGTGTTTTCACTAACATTCAATAAGTATGTGTTAAGTGGTTATTACGTGTCAGTGACGTTCGGTAGCAAGGGGTGCAGACTACGCACTGAAATCACTTGCACACAAACCCCAGCTCCACCTCTCTCAGTGGAAGGGAAATGCTGCGGTCTCGCTTAGAGCAGTTCGCACTTAGCTCTATACATTATGACACTTTCTGTGGCATTTCTTTTATTATATATCCAGTGGTTAATTCTACTGTAAAATTTAATTGACACCCTTAAATCTAGTGGAGGAGAGAGGAGGAATGACTTTAAAGTAGTTAATTAAGCCAAAAAGTGAATCATCCATATTTAGAAGACTAAGAATTGGTCATACACTTTCTTTTAAAAAAAGCATCATTTATTTAGAGGAAGGAAGCAGGCAGGAAAGAAGGTAAGTAGGCAGGTAGGCAGGCAGGAAAAAAGAAAGGAAGAATCATTCATCCACCTATTTAGTTATTCATGTTGGTTGTTGACACCTATCCCTGGCTGTGAGTGTGGGTTCTTGAGCTTTTATGTGGACTCCGCCATCTGGGCACATGGACTTAAAACTGTTAAGCTACCAGAGCGCCCCTGGTTATACACTTTTGCCAAATGGTATAGTGTAGTCATTAGATGTTAACCCGTGCACACTGTTACTCTAAAAGGGTAAACTCTAAATACATTGTACAGAATAAGCATACACACCAGGGCAAAGTGACGAGCTGTTTCTATCAGATGGTGTAGATGTATACATACATAATATGTTTAGGAGGTGGAATTTCCAAGCAGTGTATGCTAGTATTATCTTGGCTTGTTTCTCAGTAGGTTCATAAAAGACTTAGATCATCTAATGCCCCCTTCTGCCCTTCCCGTTTTATCGGTGTGGCATTGAGGTACAGGAAAGGGAAGTGACAAGAAATTTGCTCAGTATTCTCTAGGGCATTGAAAGCAGAGGCCTTAGACTGCTAAATTTTTTATAATACCACACTGTGCTTACTAGTAATATGTATAGTCAGGGACATTTGAATAAAACCACGTGAAAGCAGAACCTCTAAAAACATCAAAATTTTCTTCTACTTTAAAAACAAAGTTTAGCAATATTATAATAGAACATCCTTAAAATAAAATTTTAAATTTAGCACCCTTCCTTTTTCTATGAACTGTACAAATATCTCAGTTTATCTGCATAATATATGTACACACACAAACACACACGCTGCTTCATTCCAAAACAGGATTTGAAGATGCTTCGGTAATATATAGTATAAAAAGTTAAAAAAATTGAGATGATCATAGTTGTAAGATACAGGAATATATATATAGATTCAAGTGCTCACAGAACATTCTCAAAGAACATTTATGTTGGAACATAAAACATGTCTCAATGAAATTACAAAGGCGTCCCCTGGTGGAACAGCATTAGTTCAATCACCTCCGAAGGACCACGCCACAAAGCCCTGGGTTTGAGTCCCAGTCGGAGAGGGAAGCAACCAGTGTGAACAATTAGATACAAATACATACTCTTTCTCTCTTAAATACTCTGATTACTTGCCTTCTTTCCTGCCTTCACCTTCCCTTAAAACATAAATAAAAATAGGAAAATAGAAAGCTACATTATAGGTGTGCACTGGTGGAATAGTGGCTTAGTCACCTGCCTCCAGCCTAAGTGCAGTCCACATACATCCCAAGGATGTATGTGGTTTTTGGGTCCCAGGCTGGGGGAGAACAACCAGGATATACAATTAAGTTAAAAAAAAAAATTAAATACTTCTCCCTCTTCCACATCTGCCTGCTTGTCTGCTCTCCTTCATTCCTGTCTATACCTTTCCTTAAAAAAAAAAAAAAAGTTACACTATAATAACCTAGCAACAATTATAGAGACGAAGTGCTCTATAAATAGCTATTATGCTCATATCACCTAATCTGTGATTATTTTCTTGTTGATTTTTCTCTCTGATCTGTCCATCACTGTGAGCATATTACTCTTCCTCTGTTGCTATCAGTGTCTCCTGTAGGTCTCTTCATATTTGCTTTACATATTTGGGGTTGCTTCTGTGTTGGAGATATATATATATACTAGTGCTGCAGCGGTTAGATATCGGCATTAAAAAAGTGAATTTTTATCTTTTCCTCGTGCCACATGTTAAAATTCTAGAGGGATCGTAGACCTAAAATATCAAGCACTAATGCTTCTGGAAGATATATAGTGGACTATCTTTATCTTTTCAAGGTAAAGATATCTAAAACAATAAAAGTTCTAACCATAAAGGAAGAAAAGAAATTTTCTTTTGTGTTTATTCAAAGACATCAAAGTGAAAAGGCAAAGCCACACAGCATGAGATGATGTTGGCTATTTCTATGTCCAATGAAAGGTTTATTTCTAGAATACATAAGGACTCCAACAATTCAGTAAGAAAAAGCAGCCAATAAATATAAGTGGGCAGGACATTTAGACACTTTTCTAAAGATGATGTATTTAATGACCAATAAATAAGTAAAAGTATATTAGCAAGAAAATCCAACTTAAATCCACAAAGCAATATCACCAGAAAGCAGAACAAAAGACCGAAGATAACAAGGTTAAAAACGATTTGAATAATATTAAGAAGTACTTGGTTTGAATTCCATCTACTGCCACTGGCTAGCCATGTAACTTTGGAAAAATTACTTAACCTTCCTGGTAAACCTCTCTTAGTTTCAAGGTCTGTAAATTGTGAATAATAATGGTAAATGTTCATGGCATTGTGAGAGTTGAATGAGATGACTCATGTTAAGTGCTTAACCTGTCTGCCTTGTGTCGGCTCTCATTAAACCATTTAGTTCCCACAAAAACCACTACATTAAGCATTATATTATTATTATTTTACAGATAAGGAATTGAGGCCTAGGTGAGTACATTCCTTCCCATGGTTAGTTAAAGATAAAGGGGAGAGTGAAATATATTTCTGTCTCAGCTCCAAAGTCCGTCCTTTTAGTTCACATGCATACTGCCTACCAATTCCACTTCTGGCAGACATATAAAGAGAATATATTGAGTAATTACAAGGCACAAATACTGTTTGGAACAGAATCTAACTTCTCTTACAGTTGCTAACCTCTCCAGTTGTTATTCAGACTTCTTTCCTAGGTTTTGAAGCTCAAATGCTTGCCTGGATTCCAGGTCCTTACCCTACTCATGACATACTTACAGATATTCCAACATACTGCCTGGTTTTTTGATATCGCTACATGTATGATTCTTGATGTTATATTTGCCTGCTCCTAGTCCATCTTCTTAATTATAACTCACAGTTTTTCCTCATTCAGTTCATATGTCACCTTGATCATTATAACATCATCCTGCTTTGTTAGTTTTTCAATACTTACTATAATCTAAAAATATTGTGTCTTGTCCTCGACATACTTCTAAAAAGAATATCAGTTCCACAGATGAAGCAAAATCAACCTGTGGACACTTGCACCAGAACTGAGGTTATCAACAGGGAATGGGATGGGGGTGGGGCGTGGGTAGTAGTGGGGTAGGCAAACGAGTGGTGGTGGAGCCCACTGGACAATGGGGAAGGACACTTGGTGATGAGGTGGAGGGCAGGGTGTGCTGACATATACCTGAGGAATGGGAAGTCTATACATAGGAGATTATTTTAATATATAGAATAAGTTACTACAATAAAAAAGTATTCTAATTTTTACAAGATGTTACTAATGTGCAGACAGCATTTACACTTTTGGATTATCCTTGCAAATATTTTCTGAACTGAAGATAAAATTATGACAATAATAAGGGGAGTTATTTGTTTAATTCATTGGGTTTACCTTATATTTTATCACCAAATTCCAAGAATAAAATGTATCTGTTTTAGTTTAGCTACTTTATCTTTACCTACTTTTATCTTTAGAACAAAAATTAGAGTGAATTTTTCCTCATTTCATAACTCAAGTACTTCAGCTCACATTTTTAAATGGCACTAACCCTCAGCCTATTCCTTTAGAACTTGACACAAGGTAGGCTATTCACCTATCCTCCTTGATTGTGTTGCTGACTGACAGTTTCTGGTCTATCAGCTAATGGCAACTAGTCAGTCTAATGACAAGGTAGTAATTTTGATAGTTCCTACAACTATAATAGAATTTTACTTTAAATGCAATTGGAAATCTTTTTTTTCTCCATCAAATTTAAAAACATGTTTGTTTCAGTTTTATTGTCATAAGTTCAGTTATGATCCCTTAGAGGTTTTTACACAGTATTATTTTACTTCATGATGTGAGACAATATATGTAAAACACCTAATGTTTATCTTCCTGTTAATTAAAATATTTCATTATTAAAATTTCATGTCTTCGATAACCACAAAGATGGAACAGGACAAGTGTTGGCAAGGATGTAAATTGGTGCAGCCACTGTGGAAAACTGTACAGATATTCCTCAAAAAATTAAGAATGAAAGTACCATGTGATAGAGCCATACCACTTCTGGGTATTTAAAGAGCATGAAAACACTAATTTGAAAAGACATGTGCACCTCTGTGTGCAGCAGAGAATTAGCCAAGCTCTGGAAACAAGCAAAGTGTCCACTGTCAGATAACTGGATAAACAAGATTGGTTTGAATACCGCTAACTCTGAAAAAGATAAACTGCCGTTTGCAACAACACAGACCTGGAGGGAATAGCACTTAGTCAGAAAAGCACTCGTGGTACAGAAAGAAACAAGTGATTAAGCTAAATAAAACACTTTTTTTAAAAAAAGGTGCAGGCAGGAAGAGAGAGGAGGAAGAAGCATTTCGTTTTTTATTTTTATTTAGTCACTTACCCTGGTTGTTTCCCCCCTGACCCGGGACTTGAGCCTCGGGGTATGTGACCTGTGCTGCTTCTGAAGTGATTGGCCTAACGGCTCCACCACCAGGATGCAGCAAAGCGAGCGTTTAGACAATCGGAACAAAATCCCGGTTACCTCGTAAGAAATGAGTGAGGGGCTGTGGTAAATCAGGTACAAGGGATCAGCTGTGTGATGAAGACTGGAATTAGAATTTCTGGTGGTGAACATAGTGTAGTATAGACATATACTGATTTAAAAGTTTGTGTATCTGAAACTGATAGAATGTTATATAACCAATAGTACATTAACAAACAATCACTTGCCTTTTAAAGAAAGTGTAGATACTTGACACATTAATGGGTGTGGCCATAGAGTACCTAATAATTAAAATTTGACATCTTTAATTTTATCCTCAACAATAACTCAAGAAGTGAAAGATATTTTTAAGGTGAAGATACTTTCCCTACATTCAAAGGCAGAAAAATAATCACTGAGAAGGTATAAGAAACATATTTTTTAATATGATTTTCCAGACCTAATTCTTCCTTGATCTGTCTTTTTCTTATTCAAAATAAAACCTATTATATTTTGTTTAAATGTTGATCCTATAGACCTTTAAAATGAACTATTTAGACAGACAGCATGTATCAGTGACTTACAGATGTAGGTATTAATGTCGATCATATTTCACTTAAAATTTTCTTGCAGTCTATAAGAGTGTGATCAAAGATAATAAGTTAGTAGTGGAAATTACCTCAAACATGATAGTTCAGTGCATAAAATAAAGAACTGAGTTTTATGGCATATGATTTTAAGATACAGCCTAGCATTATGAACTGTTGAGAAGAATTAACATTTCTGTGTGATAATGGTTTTATAAATGTATGCACATTATTTTGATTAATAACTTTAAAATAAATACTTAAAACAGTTTTGACTGTAAAGATGTCTTTATGATCAAACCCTTATGATTAAAACTGTATTAAATTAATCTCACTTAAGCCATGTTTGTTTTCAGATGAGTTTATTGTCCTCTTTTTCTTTCAAATTAGCATGTCCACCACAGAACCAAATAATGAACATTTGGAGAATAAAAATGACCAACCATCTGTAACTTCTCAGGTAAAAACTTAAAACTATATTGTAATAACAAAATCAATCTGATACTAAAATTTATTTCTTGGCGTTTCCTTACAAGATTTCTTCTGTATGTCTTGTTAAAAAATGAGTAGTCATCTCATCTCATCCCATCTCATTTCATGTATTGAGGAAGAAGTAGAGTATTATGGTGAGTGTGATTGTGGGAGAGGTGGACACAGCCCAGAGGCTCTCAGGTATGAGACCCTGCCATTTGTCCAAGGGCCACGATGTTGGATGTCTTTGGCCCCACGGTCATCGGGGCCGAGCCATTTGCAGCCACCATGTCTTCAAATTCATCTGCATTAAACTTGGCGAAGCCTCACTTCTTGGAGAGGTGGATCTTCTGGTGACCAGAAAACTTGAACCTGGATGTGCTTAGGGCCTCAGTTACATACTCTTTATTTATTGGTGTGCTAGACATGATGACCTGGCCAACGTGGACCTTGGCCACTGTGCCCTGGGGTTTTCCTGTGCCCCAGCACAGGGCCACATCTTGTTGGTGCAGAGGATGTGGAAGGGGTGGAGTTGTACTCGAATATGAAACCCCTTTGTCACAACTTTCCACCATGTATTCATTGGCACACGTGTGGACAGTCCCGAGAGCTCAGAATAGAGCTGCTTGTATTCATCTGACTCTTGTGGCCGTAGGGTGGGAACTCACCCCCTTTTTCCTTCTTCAGCCCCAGGTGGAAGATGAGGCGGAGCTTGCCTTGAGAGATACCCTGACAGAAGCTAAACTGTGGGTATGGCTTGTTCTTAAAGTATGAGTAACATGGGGCGAGATGGCAGCCCCAGGGTCTTCGTGGGTCCCTGAAGGGGAAACTGGTTATTCTAAAGTAGCTAGTTTAAGTAGGTGCTGAGAAATGAGCAAAATGAATAAAATAATCGAAAGGGGTGTATATAGGTTATTTTGGAGCCAGAGAGGGAAGATTTTAGAAGTAATAGAAAAACGATTTATCATTTATTGCCATGTCCAGGAAAAACAGTAATTTAGACTACAGAAGATAAGTACAAATACAAATTCATTAAGAATTCATTGTGGGTGCGCCCTGGTGGAGCAGCAGTCAAGTCAGTCGCCTCCAAAGGGGTACAGGCCACACACCCCTGGGATCGGGTTCCCCATCCAGGGGGAGAAAACCAGTGTGAACAACTTAATAAAAACAAAGTGCTTCCTCCTCCTCTCTCCCCGCCTGCTTGTTAACTCACCTTCATTCCTGCTGCACCTTTCCTTTAAAAAAAAATCATTGTCCTGTATACTTGAAAATATACACCTACATTTTTATTTTTGCGAAGACATAGTCATTAGACCTTTTCTTGATATAATTTTATGAAATAATAATTATTGACAATTAGAATTAGAAATTTTTTTAAAATAAAGGTCTCTATAGCTCTTAAGAGCCAAAAAGTCCTTTTTATAAATATTTACTAGTGGTTCTGTTTATAAAGACTTCATTCTAGTCTGTGTCAATTATTAATTCTGAAATAATAAAACTTAAACTAATATGGCTTTACTGTACATGACCTTTCATCCACCCTAAGCAAAATTCACCTTTTTGTCTTTACCTTGGCCCTTTTGTATAGCTGCAGACTTTCCCAAACAACTTCTGTATCAGAATGCCAACAGATGAATTATGATGAGGCTTAAAGAGCTATTATCTGAAAGAACTACATCATTTATTTACATCAGCTTCAGCGGTGCCTCTGACTCCTACTCAGGAACTGTTTCCTCTTCTCCCCCTGACTATCCATGCCTCTCATCTTTCGTACCATTTCTGTGACAATGTAATGCTCTGTCTTCACTGCACTCAGTATACTCGAGGTGCTGTGCTGTGTACACACACACACAGAGATGACAGTATGGCAATCGCAAATTTGAAGTTTCGTTTTTTCATGTTGGGAAAAACCTCTCCATATTCTTACAAACTTTCCCCCAGTTTATAATTAGAATATGCTTAAAAATCTGAAAGATTGAGACATACCCCTGAATTATATAAATATATCTACAGATAATGTGGAAGCATGAGCCTTGAATTTCCTTTTTCTTTCAGTGATTTAACTTTTCAAATGATGTAAGTCCAAGTAAAATTATATTTCACCTTTCCCCAGACTTTGGGAGTTAGATTGAGGAAGGTTAATTCTGTTAATTCTAATTCTAATTCTGTGCTCCTCTGCAGGCTGACTCATCCAGTCAGCATACATTACAAACAAAGTGGTGGAGACTCAAGTCTATTAAAAGCTAAGTCAAGGTTCTCTGCCAAATGCACTGCAGGACACGAAGGTTCTTCTATATGTGTACTTTTCCATGTTGACAGTAATAATATCATTTATTATTTACATGTGAGACTTGGTTTCACACATTCATAAATTGTATGTAAAATATATTTCTTAAAAGGGTTTTCTTTCTTTTACTGCAGCTTGATGACCATATTGTTCCCAAAGATGAAGAAATTGAGGAAGATGTCTTCTCAAAAACAGAGGAAACAGAACCAGAGGTGAAAAAGTGTTGTCCTCCACAAGGAAGATTCAATGGCATGATTACAAGTGGTAGGTGAGATAAGAAATGTAAATGGAGAAGATGAGAATATATTTGATGGCTGTTAAAAACAAGCCAGCAGAGTTACTGCCTCCTGTTTACTCCAGATCAGATGATCAGCTGTATTCCAACAAACCTGGACAAAATAATAATAATTGTTTAACAGATCTATATTTTAATATGCTGTCATGGCTTTATGTCACATTTTGAGAATTAGGCGCACCTTGATGGTTTAGGCATAAAGTCTGCCCCTTTGTAGGCGTATTTCATGTAAAGCCCAAGGACTGGGGCCTGGGGAAACAACCAAGATGAATAACTAACTAATTAAATAAGTAAATAAATAAAGGCTTCTTTCTCTCTTTTCCTTCCTGCCTGCCTGCTTGCCTTTATTCCTCTCTGTATCTTTCCTTTTCAAATAATGAGGCGGGGTAGGAGGATTAGAAAGAGCATTGATTAAAGACTTTTATTTAAAATCTACTTTTGGCATTTAGTTTTAAGTTAAAACTTTATACCAATAACAAGGGCAATGAATAGAAAATACTAATAAGCACAACAGATGCTAATACAGTTTTATTGATGATGTCTTCAAATATCAGAAATCAATATACCAGTTAAAAGACAAAGAGTATTAGAGTGCATTTGAAAAGAACAGCTCAGTGTTATTGTCTAAGTGTTTGCTTCTGTTTGGTTTGTTCATTTGTCTTGTTTCTCTTCTACATAACCTTACCCTGTTTGTCAGCACCATACTGCTGGGTGGGTTGTTTTCTCCCAGGAGTTCTCCCATAAACTTTTCTGCTATTGTGCTTTATTAAGTTATAATATATTAACATACCACGAAATGCACAGAACTTAATTAAGAAGCTCATAACTTTTAACAAATATATATACACTATGACTATCACTCACATCAAGAAAATATAGAGTTTTTAGTATTACTTTACCCCTCTTCTGCCTTAGTGCAACGTTTAGTATATATTTTACTTGTAAATTCTTATTTTTGATTTTAAAAGCCAAAAGTCTTTCTTTAATTAAATAAATCCTTATATTTGTCACATATTTACATTCTTTGATTCTCTCCATTTCTTTCTGGCAATCTGGGCTTCTGTGTGGGATTCTTCCACTTCAGCCTAAAAAAGAAATTCCTTTAATATTCTTTGTAGTGTAAGTGTCTAGCAATCAATTCTCTATAATGTCTTAATTTCACCTTCATTTAAACATTTTCTAATCGAGGTATAATTGATGTGTAATATTCTGTTAGTTTCAGGTGTAAACATAACGATCCCATATTTATATGTGTTGTGATTACAGTAAGTCAAGTGAACACCCGTCACCAACAACAGTTACAGTTTTTTTCTTTGATGAGGGCATTGAAGACCTAATCTCTTAGCCGTGTTCAAATATACACTACAATAATTTAACTAGTCACCGTGCTGCACATGACATCCCCAGGAATTCATTTCATAACTGGAGGTTTGTGCTTTTTACTCACATCAGTCGTTTTATACACCCTTCCTCACCTCTGGCAACCACCAATATGTTTGCTGCATCTGTGGGCTTGGTTGTTTTGTTTTCTTCTTTTTGTTTTCAGATTCCACACATAAAAATGAAACACTATACTTGTCTTTGTCGTATTTCACTTAGGATATTTGCTCTTGAAATCCATCCATATTGTCACAAATGGCAGTGTGTCCTTTTTAAGACTTAAGTGATATTTCATTGTGTGTGTGTGTGACTTTGTACATTCATCCACCAATGATGAACACCTAAGTTGTTTCCATATCTTGTCAGTGTATAATGCGGCAGTGACTCTGCTTTTCAAGTTAGTATTTTTATTTCCTTCAGATAAACACCTAGAAGTGGAGTTTCTGGAACATATGGTAGGTCTATTTTTAATTTTTTGAGGAACCTCTGTACCATTTTCCATAGTGACTACACCAGTTTACACTCCAACAGTGTGTGAGGGTTTCCTTTATTCTGCATCCTTGAGAAAACACTTGTCATTTCTTGTCAATTTTTTATAATAGTCATTCTTACAGGTGTGAGGTGATGATACATTATTGTTTGATTTGCATTTCTTTGATGATTAGGGATGTTGAACACCTTTTCATTTACCTTTTGGCCATTTGTATATCTTCTCTGAAAAAATGTCTTCACATAGCCAAGAGAATCCCCCACCCCCAACCCCTCCCACCATATTGCCCTGGAGCCATAGGGCTCGCCTATCAGAATTCCCACCACCAGACTTAAAGGAAGAAGAGAGTCTCCCAGAAGGGAGGAACCTTCAGGGTTACCCACTAGCACCTGAGGAAGTAGAACTGCAGCCTGATTGCTGATTATGGACCAACGAAAAGGTGGTCCTTACATTTCAGAGCTGGGATGCCGAGGGAAGGCTCTTCATCCCCCAGACAAACTCCAACCCCAAAGGCTTAACTCTTGGGCCCCAACGCCAGGGTCTGCCTAAGAAAATACAAATATGTCTGCAAATGCAACTAATGGTAATGCCACACAACTCAAGAATTCCCAGTGTGTAAACCAAGATCCCCACTTCTCTGGTGCAGGTTGGTGCCCTGCACAACACCGTCACTGGAGGGAAACGAAACTCAGAGGAACAAACTGAATGCCAGAGAGAGCAAAAACACAGAGAAATATATGTAAAATGATGGCTCCAGTTAAAACCTTGGATGAAAATCTGAACATAACAGATGTTTACAAACTACCTAAGGATGAATTGAGGGAAACAGTGATAAACATATCATGGAAATCAAGAAAATAATAGAAAAAGAACAACAAAAAGAGAGAAGAAATAAAGCAATATATCAAAGAAATGAAGAATATGATAGCTGAATTAAGGAAATCAATAGACTCAAGAATAGGATGGATGAAGCCTCCAATAGAATCAGTGAGCTAGAAGATAGGGTGGAAGAATGCACTCAGGCAAACCAAAAAGAGACAAAAGAATACAAAGAACTGAAGACAGCATTCTATAGCTATGAGATAACATCAAAAGGAACAACAGTCTCATCATAGGGGTCCCAGAAGGAGAAGAGAGAGAAAAGGGAACAAAAACTGTATTTGAAGAAATAATAACTGAGAACTTCCCTGAGAATTAAGCAAGTCTCCAGACCCAGAAATCTCACAGAGTTCCAAAGAAAAGAAACTCAAGCAGACCTATAGCGACACATTGTCATCAAAATGTCAAAAATACAAGATAAAGTTTCTCTTAAAAGCAGCCAGAGAAAAACAAGTCACATACAAAGGAGTCCCCATAAGACTGTCAGATTTCTTAACTGAAACTGCACAGTCAAAAGAGAATGACATGATATATTTTAAAGTGCTGAAAGAAAGATTTTTCAACCTAGGATACTATACCCTGAGAAATTATAATTTCAAGTTCAAGAAGTGTTTAAAAAGCTTTTCAGATAAGCAAAAGTTAAAAGAATGCATCAGCACAAAACCAGCTCTACAAACAATACTAAAGGATGCTCTTTAAAGTATAAAGTAACCCCCACTTAAAGCAGTTAAGACAGCAAAATACAAAAAGTTGGGAGGAAAATGAAAATGAGGATGACTAGAATGAGTGTAAGACTAATCTGCCTTCAAATAAAAATAGAAAATATAGAATTCTAACTGCTAACCTCCAGGGGAAGAGCAAAGAAGAAAATGAAAAGGGAAACCATTGAAAGCATAACTGCACCCAACCCACCTAAGAAGAGAAAGAGAAGAACAAAGGTACTGTATGGAACTACACAGAAAAACAATTGCAAAATGGCAATAAACAGGTTCATATCAATACTCACCCTAAATGTTAATGGGCTGAACTCACCAAATGATACAGTGACCGAATGGATTTAAAAAAGCATAACCCAACTTTCTGCTGCATTCAGAAAACTCACCATCTTTCAAAGGATAAAGGCTTAAAGTCAATAATTGAAGACAATCCTACAGCCAAATGCCAACCACAAAAAAAGCAGAAAGGGCCATGCTTACATTGAATAAAACAGACTTCCAACCAAAAAGCATAACAAGACAGAGATGGACATTAGATAATGATTAAAGGGTCATTCCAGCAAGAAGACATAACACTTACCAGCATATCTGCACCAAATGAAGGAGCATCAAAATATATTAAGCAAGTATTATTAGATCTAATGAGAGACATTGACAGCAACACAATTATAGTAGAAGACTTTAGCACCCCACTTACAACAATGGACTGATCAACCGAGTGAAAACAGTGAAACAACAGCTTTAAATCATTTGGAAAAGTTAGGTCTAATAGACACATACTGAACATTTCATTCAATGACTGCAGATTTCACTTTCTATTCAAGTTCACATGGAACATTCTCAAGGATAGATCATATGTTGTCACACAAAACATGTCTCAACAAATGTACAAAGATTGAAATCATAGCAAGCATCTTCTCCCAATGACTTACAACTAGAAATCAACCATAAAAAGAAAGCTGGAAGACCCCCAACCAATTGGAAACTCAGCATTATACCCTTGAAGGACTCTTGGGTGAAAGACGAAATCAAGGAGGAACTTAAAAAATACCTAGAGACAAATGAGAATGAGGACACGAGCTACCATATCTATGGGATGCAGCCAAGGGCAGTACTAAGGGGAAAGTTCATTGCAATCCAGGCCCACCTCAAGAAATAAGAAAGATTGCAAATAAACAATCTAACTCTACACTTAAAACAACTAGAGAAAGAAGAGCAATTAAAGCCAAAAATCAGTAGAGGAAAGGAAATAATAAAATACCAAGCAAAAATAAATGAAATAGAACACAAAAAGATAATCCAGAAGATCAAGAAACCAAAAGTTGGTTCTTTGAAAAAATAAACAAAATTGACTAGTTATTGGCTAGACTCAAAAAGAAAAAGAGAGAGAAAACTCTCATAAGTAGAATGAGAAATAAAAGGGCAGAAGTTACCACAGATAACATAGAAATACAAAACATAAGAGACTGCTATGAACAGCTCTATACCCACCAAGTGGACAGTCTTGAGAACATGGACAGATTCTTAGAAAAATACAGTCTACCAAAACTGAACCTGGAAGAACTGGAACACCTGAACAGAACAATCACAAGCAAAGAAATTGAAGAGGTAATCAAAAGTCTCCCTAAGAATAAAAGCCCAGTGACTTTTTCTAAAATGTCCTAATGGCTTTTCTAATGAGTTTTACCAAACCTTCAGGGAAGAATATCTATTCTTCTCAGAATCTTCCAAAATATTGAAAAATAGAGAACACTCCCAAATATTTCCCATGAAGCTAACATCACAATCACACTGATACCAAAAGCTGAGACATCACCAAGAAAGAAAATTACTGACCAATATCTCTAATGAACATAGATGCAAAAATTCTCAACAAAATATTACCAAACTGAATCCAATAATACATCAAAAAGATGGTCCATCATGATGAAGTGGGATTTATCCTAGGGATGCAAGGATGGTTCAACATACATAAATCTATTAATTTAATACATCATATCAAACAACAGGAAGAAAAAACTACATGATCATATCAATAGATGTAAAGAAAGCTTTTGATAAGATCCAACTACCATTTATGATAAAAACTGTATAAAATGGGGAAAAAGGGTACACAATTCAACATAATAAGGACCATATATGATAAACCCACAGCCAGCACAATGATGAAAAATTGAAAAAAATCTCCTCTAAGATCAGTAACAAGGCAAAGCTGTCCACTCTCACCACAGGTATTTAGCCTTGTACTGGAGATCTTAGCCAGAGCACTTAGGTAAGAAAAAGAAAAAAGGGAATCCAAATTGGAAAGGTGGAAATAGAAGTATCATTATTTGCAAGTTGACATAATTATATGTATTGAAATCCCTAATAATTCTGTCAAAAAATAATCAGCAAATACAGTGAAGTAGAAGACTGCAAAATCAATGCACAAAAAATCTAGTGTCTTATACACAGCATGCTAGAAGAAAATGAAATCAAGAAAACCACACAATTTAAAATAGACGTAGATTCAAATATCATGGAATATACTTAAAAAAGAATATGAAAGATCTCTACAATGAAAATTAAAAATCCTTCTTAAAAGAAGAGGATTAAAAAAAAAAAAAATGGAAAGATATCCCAAGCTCCTGTTTGAGAAGAATCAACATAGTTAAAATGGTCATCTTACCTAAAGCAGTATAGAGACTTGGTGCAATCCCCATTAAGATCTCATGGGCTTACTTCTAGGAAATAGAACAAAAAATGTTAAAATTCGTATGGAACAACAAAAGACCTCACATAGCCAAAGCAATTACGAGAGAAGAGAACAAATCTGGAGGGATTCCACTCCCAGATACTGAGATATACTACAAAGTAACAGTGATCAAGAAGGTATTGTATTGAATAGTACCAGAGGCACAGATAAGCAGGAGAGAATGGAATCACATACATAATCTACAGCAAAGCCAAAAGCATATAATGGAGAAAGGAATGTCTCATGAGTAAGTGGTGCTGGGATAACTGGGCAGCCACCTGCACAAGAATGAAGTTAGATCACACTATTACGCAACTCACAAAAACTAACTAGAGACATGAACATCAGACCAGCAACCATAAAATTCTTGGAAGACAATATCCAAAAGACGTTCCATGACATCAGCCTTAGAGAGGCCTTCGGGGACTCAACTCCAGTATCAAAGGAAACAAAAAGGAAAATAAACCACTGGGACTACATCTAACTAAAAAACTTCTTCACAGCCAAAGAAAGCGGCAACAAAAAAAGAACTTACTAAATGGGAGAAGATATTTGTATTTCATATTTCTGACAAAGGCTTACTATCCACAATATAAAAAGAACTTATAAAACTCAATAACAGAAAAACAGGCAGTCCAATCAAAAACAGGAAGAGGAATTGGAGAGACATTTTTTCTGAAGATGATATACAGATGACCAACAGGTACATGAAAAGATGTTCCTGCTTGCTGGCTATCAGGGAAATGTCAATGAGATCACACACACTGGTGCAAAAAGAATTGGTAATGAAAATTCTATATGATCCAGTTATTCCCCTACTGGGTATTTACCCTAAAAATATAACAACACTTATTCATAGAGATAGATGTGCTGCATGTTCATTGCTGCACTGTTAATAATAGCCAAGAGCTGGAAAACACCTAAATTCCCGAACAGTTGAGTGGATAAAGATGATGTATTGTGTATACACCACAGAATACTATGCAGCCATAAAGGGGGAGAAATCCTGCCATTTGCAGCAGCATGATAGACTTGGAGAGACTTGCTTAGCGAGATAAGCCAGGAGGAGGACAGACAACATATGATAGCACTTAGATGATGTATATAGAGATAGAAAACAAAATGACATGAACAATACTAGACAAAAATAGAAACAACAACTTATTCAAACAACAATGGACTCTTAGTAGTGGGTGACAAAAAGCCAAATCAAAGAGTACTGAAGAGATGGGAGAGTGGTGTGGGAAACAGGGTAAAGGGATTAATTGTAAAGTGAAAGGCGGGGAAGGGAAACATTGGTAAACTATTGTGCTATATGCAGATGTAAGTTTGCTATTATATATACCTTGAAACAAGTTAATGTCAAAATGCAATATCCCTTCAATAAAATATGTTTAAATAAAACAAGCCAATAACAAAAACCAATGAGATATCATCTTATGCCTGAGAGACTGACTATTCCCCAGAAGTCTAGAAACAACAAATGCTGGTGAGGATGTGGATAAAAGGGAACACTTTTGCACTGTTGGTGGGAGTGCAAATTGGTGTAACCCCTATGGATAATAGTGTGAAAATTCCTCAAAAAACTGAATATTGCAATCCCATATGATCCCATCATCACATTTCTGGGTGTTTACCCAAAAGAGACAAAAACACTAATTTGCAGAGATTTCTGCACTTCCATGTGTACTGCAGCCCTCTTCACAATAACTAAGCTGGAAACTACCTGAGTGCTCGACATCAGATGAACGGGTAATGGGTAGAGAAGATGTGGTGCGTACGTGCAATGCAGTACTACTGACAGTCTTTGGAGGACATGAAATCCTGTCATTTGAATCAACATGGATGGATCTTGGTGGGATTATGCTAATTGAAATAAAAGAAGAAAGATACCAGATCACCTCACTCATAGTTCGAATGTGAACAGACAAAACAAAGGAACAAATGAAATAAAACCAACCCTGGACACTGGATTACTACTGAGATTACTCTTAGGGATGGGGTGTTGGGGTGGCGGGGAGCAACTGGTGGTGCTTGGTAAGTCTGATGAAATTTCCATTTTGTTGATATTCGCAAATAAGAACTTAAAATTTTTTTTCTCTAATGTTTTCCTATTTTTTATTTAATTGTTCTCTACTCCAAGCTTTTCTGTTTCATATAGATAGATAGATAGAGATAAAGATATATACTACCATTTTCGGTTTGGTTTTCTTATTTTTTTTAACTCAGTATAGAAGTTTATATTGTCAGTTTTAGATGATTCTAATATTTTTAAAACTATACATTTCCCTTTTTACACATTGTATTTCATTGATTTTGATATGTTGTGGTTTCATTTTTATTCTCTTTTATGATGTTATAATTCATTCACTTTGTGTTTACTTCTTTAACTCATAATACCTGTTTGCAGATATATTTTCCACCCTTTTTCATTTAGCCTCTTTGTTTCATCCAACATGTTTCTTATAGACATCATATAGTTTTATCTTGCTTTTTTAAAATTCCAAAATGATGTTCTTTGCCTTTTGAATTTTGTCCATTCACATTTAACAAATTACAATGTGATTGGACCAGTATCTACCATTTTGTTGTTTGTTTTTCTCTTTACTGTTTCTTTTTTGTTGACCAGATATTTTGTATGTGTTATTTCAATTTCTCTTTTGATTTTCAGTTATATTTTAGAGTTATTAGTTTTAGTGGTTCCAATAACAGCCTTCAACTTTTCATAATTCAATGTAATATTGACTTAACTCCAGTATTAAAGCAACAGCAACAGTAAGCCAGTGTATCTCTGTAAACTCTAAATTCAGTATTTTGTTATAATTGTTCCTCTTAATAATCTTACACTTTTTAGGAAAATTAAGAGATTGGATGAGAAAATATCTAAACACAGTCTTTTATGATTAGCATTTATTTATCATTTCTGGTGTCCTTTCTTCCTTTTGTTCTACATCATCACCTATTTTATTTCTCACCTCAAATAATTTTCTTTAGTATTTTCTTAATAAAGATTAATTCTTTCTGGCTTTACTTCTCTTTTAATGTCTATTTCAGCTTCATTGTGAAGGATGCTTTTACTGGTATAGAATTATTCATTGACATTTTTCATTGTTTTTTTTTTTTAAAGGAAAGGGGAGAGAGGAGGAAGAAACATTTATTTATTTATTTAACTTAGTTGTTCATCTTGGTTGTTACCCCCAGCCCTGGGGCTTGAACTTGGGTCTTTGAGATGTATCTAGAATGTGTCCAGTGGCCATAGTCATTAGGCCACCAGGGACACCCCCTGTACTTCATTATCTATGTCCTCCAATTATTAATCATATTATTATTCCCCTGTACTCCGTGAGTTAATTATCTTGCTATTTCCAAGATTTCCCCTTGTCTCTTATTGTCAGAAATTTTATTATGTCTCTAGATATGAATCTCTTGTGTATATTCATCTCAGGATTTGTTGAACTTATTATATCTATAGGTTAATTTTTTTATTAGATTAGAACATTTTCAGATATTTTTCTTCAAATATTTTTCTACCCTTTTATTCTCTTCTCCTGAGACACCATTTATGTATGTTACTGTTCTTATCTCTAAGTATCTAAGGCTGTTTATTTTTCTTCATTCTTTTTACATTTTTTTCTTCAGATTTATTAATCTCTGTTGATCCACAAGTTTGTTGATATTTTATTTAACGACTCAGATATGCTGGCTGAACTTCTTTAGTTAGTTTTTTAATTGTTGGGTGTTTCAGTTCCAGATTTCCACTTTTAAATAACTTTTATCTCTTTATTGATATTTTTTATTAGATGGCACATTGTTGTCATATTTTAATTACTTGAACATATTTATAACTGCTTTGAAAACTTTGTAAATCCACACCTGGATTCATTCAGTCAGTACTTATTAACTGATTTTTTTCCAAGGATATGTCATTTTTTGTAGGCTTTGGTTTAAAAGTAAGCATTTTTTTAAAGAGCGGAAGGTTAGGAAGGGAAAGGAGAGGAGGAAGAAGCATTTTAAAGAAGGAAGGAAAAGGAGGAAAAAGCATCTTTATTTATTTTGATTTTCCCCCCAGGCCCTGGTTGCAAGCCCGGGTCCTTGGGCTTTACCGGGTCCTGCAAACCACGTGTCAGCTACTGAGCCACGAGCCCGTCACATGAAACATAATTATAGCAACTCTGGATTCAGTTTTATTTTTTAAAGTTTTTGTTGTCATTGTTATTGCTTTGGTAATTTGTATATACTTACATTTGGAATTCTTTTTGCACCATGATGTCTATCAACTGATATCTCAACAGTCTTTGGTTTTTTGTTTGTCTTAAGCCTGTCTTCCTAGTGTTATATAACTTAATATTCATCTTATTATTTGGGAGAGGCATTGTGTTCGGACCAGGTGACCTGTAGAATCTACAGATGGATTGAACAGCACAAAGTTGCTACTAAAGTCTCACATCATTTTTCACTTTCTGCTGGACTGTCTCAAGTCTCCCCTCTGCTTGCATACACTCCCAAGCAGACATGGATATGTGGAGAACTTTTCTCAGCCTTCCTAGGACTCTCTCATGTCCAGAATTCCCAGTTAAATTTTCGACTTCCATGTTATGTCCCAACCTGGAATCCAAGCTTAAAATGCACGTTTTCTCGATCCATTCTTAAATCAGTCTACTGCTTTTAGCCAGAAAAAAAAAAACATGGGTTTCCCTCTTCCATATAAAATCTACCTCACCCACTTCTGGCAGCAGAGCTGCTATGATGGGTTGGGTTTGTTTTTTTTCAATGTCTAGCTCCAGTCTAATAAAGCTACAGTTTTCCCCAACTGAGCCTGGGGAGGGGAGGGGAGGGGGTGGGGGTACAGGGGAGAGGCTGCAGAAGCGGAGGAGGAAGGCATAGTGGCAATCCCAGTCAAGAAGGCCTTAGATTCTCACTGATCCTGGCTAAAACTCTAGCATTGTTTTTCAAGAATAAACATTTCTTTATTTGATAGCTGCCCCTGGTTCATTTTCAGGGTTTTGAAAAGGCATTTTTTAGTTGTTCTGTACCGCTTGATATGCGAGTTCTTTGTTGAAATGATTTGCCAACTTCTTCATGTCAATCACAATTGGAGATGCCCTCCCCCACTGATTTCATATCCCCTGATTAACAAGTTTAATGATTAGTGACGTGTTATACAATCAGCTACAATCCCTAAATGTTTACATATTTCCTTGTACATCATTCCTTCCTTTTTGAGCCCATGCCTTTACTCTCAAAGCATATTTTCCACTAGTTTACCTTCCCATAAAAAATGAAATAGGTTCTTAAGTATACTTGCTTGACAATATTTTTATTTGCCCCTTTCTTGGATGATAGTTGTGCTTTATTAGATACGATATCTCACAGAATTCCACACTGGATATTTTATCTCCATACTTTGAAGACATTATTTTAATTGTCATCTGGCTTCTATTGTTTCTGTTGGAATACTAAGAATCTGTTCTAATTTTTATTTCTTTATTACTAATTTATCCTTGTCTCTGTGAATATCTTTGTTTGCCTTTATTTTATTGTCTATAGTTTCTCAATATTATAGCTAAGTATTTTTACTGAATGCTATTGAAAATTCATTTTGCTTCTTGGTCCAAATCAAGTCAAAACTTAGTATTTTTTAATCAATTCTGTGAATTTTTTTTAAGGACAGGTGCAGATAGGAATGAAGGTGAGCAGGCAGGCAATCTGGAAGAGAGAGGAAGCATTTTCATTTATTGTATTTAATTGTTCATCTTGATTGATTCCCCTGACCTCGGGATATGCATCCTCAGTCCCTGGGTTGTGTGTGGACTGTGCTCTGCCCGCTATCAGACTAAACCATTGCACCAGTTCTGTGCGTTTTAAAGCTGATTTTCTTCTCAAATATTGTCTCTTATTCACACCTTTTGTTCTGTTTCTGGAACTACTTTTATACATATTTTCCATCTTTTCCATTTTCTAAGTATCTCATTTTTCATCTCAATTTTCATTCTGTGCTACACTCTAGATACTTTTCTCATGTCTGCCCATTTGCCACGTTTCTCTATTCAGCTCTATCTAGTCTGCTGTTCAAGAAATCTAGTGGTTCTTTAATTTTCAGTAATATTTTACTTTCTTTCTAGATGTTCTATTTAATTTTGTTACAGAACTTTCTTGTATTCCTTTTCTTATGTCTTTAGTCTTTTTCAATTGTGAGTTTCTCTGAAAATGCATATTTTATAGTGTATATCTTGTGGTGATACTGGCTGAGGCTGTTGGTAGCTGACCGAACTCTTTCAGGCAGGAATGAAGGCGAGTAGACAGGCAGACGAAGAGAGAGGAGGAAGAAGCATTTTCTTTTCTTTTCTTTTCTTTTTTAACTTAGTTCTTCCCCATTGGGCGTGCCCAATTCTTTGATCAAATTTTACTCATGGAAGATGACTTCTTGTTTTTAAGGGTTTTTTTAGTTCGGTATCTTCTAGGGGTATTTTAAATTAGCATCCACTAAGCGCCATAGGGTTGGGGAATCCAAACCATGGGAATCATATAAATTTCAGCCTTAAAGATAAGTTTGTTGAAGCCTATTTTGTATATGATTTCTTTTTTAAGTAACATCATTTCTTTAGTTCACAATGCTAAATTCCATTTAGGATACTAAAATTGCATTTGTCTACATTTCACAACACACCTACCACCAGAATTCCAGTGTCCCTCACTGTCACCTTTTCCCCTCATTCTCCCTTTCAAGGCACCTTCACTGATTTACGTAAAATTTTAAAATATTTTTAAAAAATACTCTGTTCAAAACCTGTCCCAGAGCAAAGGAACAGACTAAAGAAAACTAACCATTGGACACTGGCAGTAAACTCAGGTTACCAGTAGGGAACTGGGCGGGGAGGCGGGGGCGAGTGGTGTCAGGGTCAGTGGACAACGGTGAAGGAATGTGGGTAATTTGTTGGTGGGCAGGTGTATTGGCACAGATTTAAGGAATGGGGAAACCTACACATATGGTTTAATACTATTTTGTAAAGCAAAGTTACTTCAATAAATATTAAATTAACTTAAAATGAATAAATTTTAAAAAGTAAAACCTATGACATGAATATAATCAGAACAAAATGCCAGACAAATCTCAATTGAGGGACATTATATAACATAACTTTCTGAAATCTTCAAAAATATTAAGGTCATAAAGTTCAAGAGATGATTGAGAAATTGTGTTGGGTTGAAGGAAACTGCAGAAACTAAGTACAATTGTGCTCCTAGACATTATTAAGACAGGAACTCAATTTTGAGTGGAATTTCTGAGAGGAAAAAATGCTTGTCCCAAAAACTGACAGAGACTTTGGAATATATGTTAAACAGATATTTCTTCAACCAAATAAACAAGCGTGATTAGTCTGCACCATGTGTCATTATATAGCACTGGGTATTACACATTTGATTAAATAGAATTCATCTTTTTAAAATATCTGTCTGATTATACAGTATATAGATAAGTGTTTTTGTTTTTTCATTTCAGGAGCTGTATTTTTATTTATATGGTGTGTAGCCTGGTCAGTCACAGGCCCTAATGTTCTCCCTGGTGGAGGTTTATTTGGACTGATGGTTATCTTTTACAGCGCCTGTCTTGGGGGGAGGCTCTTGGAATTAATCAGATTACCTTCAGAGCCTCCACTTCCACCTCTTCTTGGTGAGTGTGCGAGTAACTCATGGCTGCTGTTGCCTGTGTGAATCATGGACATTTGCTTGTCACTATAGATACAATTTAGGAATAGTTCAATATAATGTCATCTAAATTCTTCATAATTGTGCATATTCAGCTCATTATGGAAGTATTTATTCCCTTTATATACATAAGGGATTTTTTCTGACATCTGTATTTTAAATAAATGTGCTCTATAGATGATTCTGATTAATAGGACTTTTAATTTTAGATCTAAATAAGGAAAATTGGAAATGCTAGATTATTCTGCAGAGAAGCTAACAAATACAATTACAAGACTTAACTATTATAGTGACTGGGCACCCAAATGTCCTGTGCTTTTTTTTCTGAATGTGCTGTTTGGGTTTACTTAACTGTGTGTATTCATGGACATGCCATCTGCTTCATCATTATTATATCCTGTTGGGGAGAGGAAATTAGTGAAAAAGTTTCTATGAGAGGTATCCCGTATCTTCTAAGTATTCAATACACGCAAACTGACAATACACTGTTAATAGAGGTAATCTCTCTGCAACTTTTGTGCATTCATGACACTGTCCAATGCCTAAGTAGTCAGTGAATATTTTTCCTCCTCTCCAAAACTTTAATTCTTGTTGTAGCTTAGGCTATTTGCTTCCAACTTGTCTGCGGACTATAGAAAAGCCTTCTAATTGGTCCCTCCTCCTGTTTTATGACTATTAATTCACCAAGACCATCACAAAAACCTTGCAAGACACATTTGGCACATTCTACCTAAAATGTCCCCATGCTGCCTTACTATCCCAAAGCAGGGGAAGGTTTGGGACAGGGCAAGTTTCTATGACCTGGGTCCTCTTGCCCGTGTTCCCTCCGCCCTTGCCTCCACCATTCCAGCAACACTGCATCCCTGTCTTTACCTCATGAGGGTGTGCCATTTATTTATTCTGTGTCTGCTACTCGTATGTCAGCTGCCCTTCACCGAAATAATGAGAGACATACAGTGTGTGAAGAAGGGATATTAGACATTTCAGTTTTCTCTCTTGGAAAGATGAACTGAATCAGAGTGCTTTGTTTTCTTTCTTGAAGGGATGTTACTGGCAGGTTTTGCCCTCAGGAATATTCCGTATGTCAATGAGTTCATTACTGTTGAAAGTTCGTGGTCTTCAGTTTTAAGGAACACTGCCCTCACCATTATCCTAATACGAGCTGGTTTTGGACTCGATCCAAAGGTATATTTCCAACTCTGCTGTGAGTAAAATTATTTTAAATATTATAGACTGGTGAAAACCAAAGAGAGGCAGAAATTTTGTTATAACCCTTCCAAGTAGACTCTGCAAGCAAAACTAAGATAAGGAATACAGATGTTGTAGAAATATTGGCAATTTGATTTCTCCTTCTAATCATCAGTTTTTTCTGATGTGAAGAGAAATCACAATATGTAAAAACTCTGTTAGATACTGGTGGGGGGGGTGTTTGTTTAACACATTCTTTAAAGATCTCTCTTAGATAACATCTTTAATTATTCACAGAGCTAAATGTCCCTTATGCAGCATTTGAATTATTTGGGAGTTGTGGCTCTTCTGTGGAGAACTATTTACTTTTAAGTGAATAAAGGATAACAACCCATAAAATAGTTTTCATTTTGTTTTGTTTCAAAGATAATGTCAATAATATTTTTATTTCATGGTGTTTTCCCCATAGAAGTATATTCCTAACTATCTTTGAATTATTATAAAAGTTAATCTTTTAAAATATTTTTAAAATATTACTATCTAAGAGATCATAAATCTGTTTGGGTTTTTAAAGATGATTATTAATATAATAGCCACTCAAATGTAGGAAACTAGGTTTAGTGAAAATCTTGAGCAAAAATAATATGGAGACTAATATTTTGTTATTTTAGTTACTATGCAGTGGTAAGTGATACTCTTTTGACGTGTTAGTATTTCATGTTTATATTTATTTATTCTAGTTGTAGATCTTGGTTGTCCCCCATGGCCCTGGGGTGTAAACTCAGCTCCTTGGGATATATGTGGACAGCACTCAGCTGCAGGTAGTAGATCCAACTGCTACTCCACCAGGGCATGCCAACCTTTTTAATAATTAAAAGTATAGCAATGGAGACTTCAGTCAAGAAGGCAACCTGGTAGGAGCAAGACTCATGTCCTCCCCACTATTGACCGATTTTCCAGAAATAAACACTGCGGAAAATCAGAGAGACTGTAGAGACACAGCAGCAGATGCCACAACATCCAGGCTCAGAGCTGCACCGCTGACTCAGGCTCCGGATTCCGGCCGCGGCGGAGGAGGCAGAGCTGTGGGAAGAACCAGACCCCTCAGGAATCGAGAAAGCAGCGCAGAGGCCATGCAGTGGGACCAGGACATGAGCTGGGGCAGAGGGTCTGGGCGCAGGGCGAAAGAGGCACCAGTGCCCCGCAGGTTTGAACAGGAGGCCCAGCAAGAAAATTACACTGCGAGCCACCACGAAGTTTCCCAGAGGGACAGAGTCCGTGCTACCCACTAGCGCCACCTCGTGGGTGTGGATGAAACTGCAACCTAATTGCCAATTGTGGGCCAACAGCAAGGTTGTCATTGAGGTTGGCAGCTGGGACCCTGGGGGAAAGCCCAGCATCCCACATACAACCTCCAACCCCGTAGACTGAACTTTAAAAAGGGCCCACATAAGAACTTCGACAAATCCTACCGGTGGTGATGACACAAAACTCAAGAAATCCCAGTGTCCAAACCAAGATCCAGGCTTACTCGATGAAAATCAGTACCTGACAGAAGGCCAACACTGCAAGAAAACCTAATTGACAGAAACATAAACAGAATGACAAACATAGGAAAGACACAGGAATATACATGAAGTGATGGATCCAATCAAAAATTCTGGGAAAATCTGAATAAAACAGACGTCCGCAAACAACCTGAGGGTCAATTTAGGACAACGGTGATAATAAACATACTCATGAAAATCAAGAAAACAGTAGAAGAAGAAAAAGAGAACAACAAAAAAGAGAAGAAATGAAGCATCTCAAAACAGATGTCAAAGAAACAACACAGTAGCTGACCTAAAGAATTCAATAGAGGGCCTCAAGAGTAGGATGGATGAAGCCACCAAGAGAATCAGTGAGCTGGAAGATAGGGCAGAGGAATGCACTCAAGCAAACCAGCAAAGAGATGCAAAGAAATGAAGACAGCATTGAACATCTATGGGATAATATCAAAAGAAACAACATTCACATTGTAGGGTTTCCATAAAGAGAAGAGAGAGAGAGCAAAAATTAAATGAATTTATCACCACAAAACCAGTTCTACAAAAATTACTAAAAGATGCTATATAAAGTGTAAAGAAACCCCACTTAAAAAGTATCTATTAGACCTGTTCATCTATGTTCATAAGAGATACTGGTTTAGAATTTTCTTTCTTGGTGACATCTTGTCAGCTTTTTGTATCCATGTGATGTTGGCCTCATGGAGAGTGTCTGGGAATGTTCTCTGTTCGTCACTATTTTGGAAGGGTTTGAGTAGAAGAAGTTTTGATTCTTCTCTGGGGGTTTAGCGAAACTCATTGGAAAGGCCCATCTGATCCTGGACTATTATTTTTAGGGAGACTTTTGATTACATCTTAAGTTTTTTTGCTTGTGATTGTTCTGTGGGGCCTATTCAAGAACTGGGCACATATTATTTAAGATAAGCCTATGATGTAGATCTTATTATCCCCATTTTATAGATGAGAAAACTGAAGCTAAGAAATGTGCCTAAGGTTATATAGTATGTAAGTGTCAGACCGATGGTTCAAATTCATCTTTTATGCCCAAATCCTGTGTTCTTAATATTTAATCCAGTTTATTTTTATTGTTATTGATATTGTTTTGTTTGAAAAGATAGCACTATCCAAATTTTTTTAATTTTACTGTCATACTAAGTTTTTTCAGTTACCTTATTATTCTTGATAATTCAAATTTTTAACTTTTCTAAATTAAGAAATTTGACTCAAGCTTACATTATGAATTTTTATATATTCTACTATATTAATTTTGAAATTTAATTGTTTTGGAAATATCCAATATGTTGTACTCTCCTAGTTTCTTTTGAGATATTTATTTAATGTGATAAATTATGTTCTTGGTCTGAAACAAAAATCAAAACAAATAAATAAGGAGTGGTAAAGGAAATTAGAACTCTGGTAGTGGGTGTGGTGTGAAATGCACACAAACTGAGGTGTGAATTTGATATCCTAAAAAGCATATAATGATGTGAAATAATAAAACAAATATATAATATATACTATATAAACATATTTATAATGATAATCTAATGACTAGCCATATATATACCATATTGTTCAATTTTACCTGTTTTGAAATGTATGTAAATTTTAAGAAAGCATATAAATAAAATTTTGAAAAAATATGCAGCAATGGGTGTGCCCTGGTGGAGCAGTGGTTAGGTCAGTCACCACCAAAGGAACCAGCCACATTCACCTGATTTTGAGCCCTGGGCCCAGGAGGAAGCAAGCATTATGAACAACTAAATAACAAAATCAAATAAAGATGCTTCTTCCTCCTCTCTCTTCCTGCCTACCTGCCTAACTTGCCTTCATTCCTGCCTGTGCCTTTCTTTTATAAAAAATTAAATGAAATAAATATATATATACATATATATGACAATGAAAAAATTCAACAGTTTTTAAAAAATATGTTTATAAGCCAATCTATGATGACATTAAATGAACCATATTTATGTTTCAAGCTCAGTGGCATCTAGGAGACTTAATTAACAAAAACTTACTACTTTAAAAAAGGCTATACATTTCAATATCTTCTTAAATACTTTCCTATTTGTTGAAAATTTTTCTACATATGGCTATTTTTATATTTCAGGTTTTGAAGCGCATGAAGGGAGTGTGTTTAAGATTGGCAGTGGGCCCGTGCCTCATGGAAGCCTGTTCAACTGCTGTTATTTCCCACTTCCTGATGAAATTTCCCTGGCAATGGGGATTTCTGTTAGGGTAACTTTTCCTCTCATTTTTCCTTATGAAAATATTCAGTTGAGTATGTGTTTTAAAATTATTTAAATATTCATAATAGTGTATACGCAAGCCTCTCATTAAAATTCTCATCTCAGAAGAACGCCTTGGCAACCAGTTGGTCCAAAGCACAGCCATGTGCTCCCTGGCAACTTAGGCACTAAGCCAGCAGCTGGTGGGTAGACCATTTAAAGCCAAGGGTCTTCATTTGTCAACCAGGAATGTACATGTTACTTAAGGATATGGATTAGTACATGGCTGTCTTATTTATGTATTTATTTTTTAAAGAGAGAGAAGGCAGGTAGGAATGAAGGCAGGCAGGAAGGAGGAGGAAGAAGAAGCATTTTAATTTATTTGTTTATTTTGTTTATTCCCCTTTGGACCTTGTCCATTCCCATGAATGAAAAAATGATTCCTCTTTGTTTTAATTTTTGTATTGTTTTGATTATTGGTGAACTTGAGTGTCTTTTATATAGGCATTTTCTTTTTGGTATTCCTTATCTTTGATCTGTTCATATCCTCTGTTCATTTTTCTATTGAGTTATCGGCATTGTAAATATCTTGCACCAGTATATCTCTAGGTATTTGACTTTGTTTATGGTGACTTTTTTGACCTGAAAAGGGCATTTTATTATTAGCAAAAGATGTAAAGGTCAATATATATTCCATTCACATGATCTTGAAAATCAAAAAAAGATGGAGCAGAATTTAGCCACTTAGGATAGGTGAAAGTTTTTAATGAATCAAATTTATCAGTATTTCTCTTTATGTTTAATGCATTTCTATGTTTCATTCAAAAGACCACATGGTCACAAATATATTTTTCTATACTTTATTCTTAACACATTTAAGTTTACTCTAAAAAAAATTTTTAAAACAGCTAGAATTTCTTATTTGTGGGAACCTAGCTACATTTATTTCTACATGATAGATGGTGTCTCATCATCATAGATGAAAGTTCTCCCTTCTGTCTCCCTCCCCTACTGATTTGAAATGTGAATTTTATCATGTAACAGATCTTATAGATTTATATCTAAACTAGTTATTCTGTTTTCTTCTAATCCTATTTTGTCTATTTATGTCACTATTATCATTATAAACTATATTCTTTTAACTATTTTACCTTTGCAAACATGTCTTTTTCGCATTGACTTGGTTTCTCATTCTACGCTATTATTATTCTCCCAAATGAATTTTGAATCAGCTAGTTAAGTTCAGTGGAAAATCTTGAGAAAATTTTAATTGGCATATAATTGATTCAATTAATTTGGGGAAAGGTGACATCTTTATAATATTGAGACTTTTATTTTCCAATGTTAGGTGTTAAGAACTGTCTTGTATATAATGTATATAAAGATCTAAGCTATTGTCATATTGTCTTAGGTATTTTGTGGGTTATTTTGATGTTGTGAATGGAATTTTTTATAACATTTTCTATTTAATGTTTGTAGATGGATAAGAAAGCTACTATTTCTTTTCAAATACTTTTATTGAGGTTTAGCTTACATACAGTAAAATGAACACCTATTTTTAGTGAACAGTTCAATGAGTTTTTATCGAATTTTTATATCCATGTAACGACCAGTACAGTTGAGATACAGAAGATTTTCTTTACCTCCACTACTAATTCACACTGGTCCTAGACAAACCATAATCCATTTTTCTGTCATAGTAGTGTTTTTTAAGCATTTTAAGTAAATGTTACTATGCAAAATATATACACTTGATCTTGCTTTTTTCGTCAACAAGTTGCATCCATATTATGGCTAGTAATGGCTAGTAAACATTTTTATTGCATTATATTTTATTTGATTGTATGAATATACCACCAACTTATCCATTTTCTTGTTGGTGGCTATTTGGATAATTTGGACCTATTACAAGTAAAGCTGCTATTAAATTTTGCATTCAAGTGTTTGTACAGACATTTGTTTTCATTTCTTAAGGAAACACTGAGAAGTAGGATTGCTGGTTTTATGGTAAGATAATGTTTAATTTTATGGAGAAAAAAATGCTGTCAAACAGTTTCCCAAAGTGTTAAAAAATTTTATATTCCCACCAACACTATATTAAATTCCAGGCAATTTGTATTTTCTGCAACACTTGGTCAGGCTGTAGTTTTGGCATTTTTAAGGGGTTTGTAGTAGCATCAGGTTGTGGTTCTATAGTTGCTGAGTTCGAACTGTGACCTGCTTGCTGATTGTGAGCCCACAACTCTTATTTTGCTCACTGTGTATTTACCATTCAGACCAGTGATGCTGAAGTAAATTTCTGCATCCCCCCCAGACCAATCCCAACCCTATAAGCTAGACTCTCAGGCCTCAACACAGAGCCCACCTTAGAGCTTCAACAAATATGACTAGTATTAATACTACAACTAAAAAAAAAAATCCTGTGTTCAAACCAACACAACCTTTGCACAAGGCCTTTACTCGAAGGAAGCCTAACCCATAGAAATAATTACAAAATATCAAACAGACTGAAGACAGAGAAATATACGTGAAATGATGGATCAAAACAAGCCCCAGGGGAAAATCTGAATGCAACAGACTTAAAGAAACTACCTGAGGAAGACTTTAAAAGCAACAGTGATAAACCATATTCACTGAAATCAGGAAAACAATCCAAGAGCAAAGAGAAAACCCCAACAATGAGAGAAAAATAGAAGGCAACTCAAAACAAATCAAGGAGCCAAAGAACACAATTGCTGAACTAAACTCAATATCTAGGGGTCTCAAAATAGACTGGAAGAAGCCTCCAATAGAATCAGTGAGCTAGAAAATAGGGCAATAGAATGCACTCAAGCAGATAAGCAAAGAGAAAAAAAGAAGGGAAAGCAAACAAGACCTTTGGGATAGCATCAAAAGGAACAATATTCATATCATAGGGTTCCCAGAAGGAGAAGAGAGAGACAATCAACAGAAAGTGTATTTAAAAGAAATAATACCTGAGAATTTTCTTAACCTAAGGAATGAAGCAGTCCTCTAGCCCCAAGAAGCTCAAAAAGTTCCAAACAAAAATACCCCGAACAGACCTATACCAAGATGCATCATCATTAAAATGTCAAAAATACAAGATAAAGAGAAAATATTAAAAGCAGAGTAAAATGAATAATATACAAAGGAGTCCCCATAAGTTTGTCCATGGATTTCTCAGCTGAAACTCTATAGGCCAAAAGAGAATGGCATGGGGAAAAAAAAAAAGTGCTGAAAGAAAAGAATTTCCAACCAAGGATATTCTGCCCTGCTGGATTATCACCTAGAATTGAAGGAATGATTTATAACAAAAAAACTTCTCAGAAAGTAAAAGCGAAAGGAATTAATCACCACAAAACTAGCTTTACAAACAATACTAAAGCAAGTGCTGTAAGGAATAAAGAAACCACTTAAAAGTAGCAAGACAACAAAATATAAAAAGTGGGGAGGAAGAGAGTGCAAAATGTGGATTCTTAGAATGAATTCAAGACTAATTGGTTTCAAACAAAAATAGAAAATAAGCATAGAAACTTTAATGTAAACCTGGGTAACCTCAAAACACATCTCTAGGGGAAAAGCAAAAAAGAAAACAAAAAGGGAAACCAATCAAAGTACAACCACACCCACCCATTCTACCTAGGAAAAGAAAGAGAAGAACAAAGACGCTGGTACAGTACAAAGAAGACAAATTACAAAAAATCACTAAGCAGTACATATCAATAATCACTCAACATTAATGGACTCACCAGTCAAATGACAGAGTGGCAGAATGAGTTAAAAAGCATAACCCAACTTTCTTCTGCATTCAAGAAACTCACCTTCTTTCAAAAGATAAAAACTCAAAGTCGATGGTTGGAAGACAATCCTGTAGTCAAATGGCAACCACACACACACAAAAAGGAACAGCTATACTTATATATGACAAAACAGACTTCCAACTAAAAAGCATAACGAAAGACAGAGATGGACATTAGGTAATGATTAAGATGTCAATCCAGCAAGAAGACAACACTTATAAATACATGCACCAAATGAAGAAGCATCAAAATATAAGCAAGTATTATTAGAATTGTCGAGACATGGACAGCAACACAATCATGGTAGGAGATTTCAACACCCCACTTACAACAATGGACAGACATGGCAGAACCCACTGGACAATGGTGAAGAACACTTGGTGATTTGGTGGAGGGCAGGATGTGTTGACATATATATAAAGGATGGGGAACCTTTACATGTGAGTTTATTTTGATGTGTAAAAATTAAAATAATTTTTAAAAATGGACAGATCAACCAGGCAAAAAATTAACAAAGAAATGGATGCATTAAATGACCATCTGGAACAGATAGGTCTAATAAATACATATCGAATGTTTCATCCAATGACTACAGATTTCACTTTCTTCTCAGATGCACTTAGAACATTCTCAAGGATAAATCATATATTGACACACAATACATGTCTCAACAAATTTACAGAGATTGAAATCATACCAAGACACTTTTCTGACCACAGTGGCTTAAAACTAGAAATCAACCACAAAAGGAAAGTTGGAATGCAACAGACTTAAAGAAATTAATTGGAGATTAAACAATATATTTCTGAATGATGAGTAAAAGAGGAACTTAAAAAAATACAATTAAAGACAAAAATCAGTAGAAGAAAGGAAATAATCAAAATTTGAACAGAAATAAATAGAAAACAAAAAGACAATACAAAAGATCAGTGAAATAAAAATAATTGTTTCTTTGAAAAAATAAACAAAATTGAGAACCATTGGCTAGACTCACAAAGAAAAAAAGAGAAAACTATCATAACTAGAACCAGAAATGAAAGGAGAGAAGTTAGAACAGAGAACACAGAAATACAAAACATCCTAACAGACTACTATGAACAACTCTGTGCCAACAAAGTAGACAAACTTGAGGACTTGGACAGATTTCTAGAAAAATACAGTCTACCAAGACTGAACCAGGAATAACTGGAAAACCTGAACAGAACAATTACAAGCAAAGAAATTGAGGATGTAAACAAAGTTCTCCTTAAAAATAAAGCCCTGGTCCATCCAGATGGCTTTTCTAATGAATTTTACTAAACCATGAGGGAAGAATTAATACCACTTCTTCTCAAACTCTTCCAAAATATTGAAGAACAGGGAACACTCCCAAATACTTTCTACGAGGCTAACATCACACTCATAGAGACGTAACCAAGAAAGGAAATTACAGACCAATATCTCTAATGAACATAAATGCAAAAATTCTCAACAAAATATTAGCAAACAGAATCCAACAGTGCATCAAAAATATCATCCATCATGACCAAGTGGGATTTATCCCAGGGATGCAAGGATTGTTCAACATATATAAATTCATTAATGTAAGACACCATATCAACAAGAGTAAGAAGAAAAACCATATGATCATATCAATAGATGCAGAGAAAGCATTTGACAAGGTTCAATAACTGTTTATAATAAAAAAAAACTTCATAAGATGGGAATAGAAAGTACATACTTCAACTAAATGAAGGCTATATATGACAGATGCAAAGCCAACATCATAGTCAATGGCGAAAAATTGAAAGCATTTCCTCTAAGGTCAGGAACAAGGCTGGGCTATCCATTCACCACTGCTGTTTAACATCATACTGGAGGCCTTAGTCAGAGCAATTAGAAAAAGAAATTAAGTAAAATTAAGAAAAAGAAAGAAAAGTAATATAAATTGGAAATGAGGAAGTAAAACTATCATTATTTATAGGTGAAGTGATCATATATATTGAAAACCCTAAAACTCTGTCAAGAAATTAGTAGAACTAATCAATACAGTAAAGTGGCAGGCTACAAATCAATCCACAAAAATCCATAGCATTTTTATACACAATATATTTAAAAAAGAATTAAGAAAACTACCCTATTTATAAGAGAAGCAAAAAGAATCAAATGCCTTGGAAAATACTTAGCAAAGGAAGTGAAAGACCTGTACAATGAAAATGATGTCTTTCTTATCAAGAAATCGAGGAAGATACAAAGAGACAGAAAGATATTTTCTGCTCCTATCTGGGAAGAATCAACATTGTTAAATGCTGTAAACTGAAGCAATATATAGATGTAATACAATCCCCAATTAAAATCCCATGGGCATAGAACAGTTTAAATATTTATGTGTGTGTACATATATATATAACAAAAGACTCCAAATAGCCAAATCAGTCATGGGAAAAAAGAACAAAACTGGAAGTAACACACTTCCAAATATTGAGCTATGCTACAAAGTAATAGCGATCAAAACTTTATGGTAATGGAATAATAAGAGACACAGATCAGTGAAATAGAACTGAATCACCAGAAATTGACTCACTATATGGGCAGTTTATTTATGACAAAGGAGCCAAAGGCATACAATGGAGAAAGGAAAGTCTTTACAGTAAATGGTGTTAGGAAAACTGGACAGCCACATGCAAAGGAATGAAGTTAGTGTCTGTCTGTCTGTCTGTCTCTCCCTCCCTCCCTCCCCTCTCTCTCTCCCTCCC
>RJWH01006559.1:0-52838 GCA_004363575.1 Solenodon paradoxus
GCACCCAGCAGAAATTCAACCCATGCGCAGCTGATGAGGCCTCTGTGAAGGCACTGAGGGGGGCGCTTCAGGAGGACAGGACACAGCAGCTGGGGTCTCCGCCTCCGGAGGTCTGAGGACTCTCAGGAGAGTCAGGAAATCAGCCACAGACAGGACAGGCGACAAGAAGCCTCTGACTGTGACTGGTGTTCACTCCCTGAGCTGGGCCCTGGGTGAGAAGGAGGCTCCTGACCCCGGGGGCGTCGAGTCCATCCACTTACCAGCTCTCAAGTATGGAGTCAGAGAGTCCATCTCACATGTTAAGACTGATGTGACTGACACCTTTCGGGGAAGATGCTCATGTGTGGAGCTCAGAATCCAGACCAGACAGATAACTCAGGATTAAAGACAAAAGTGAGATCACCAGGAACAACTGTGTTAAGAATGAACAGGGGGTGTAGGTGAGTGTGTGGGGTCAGGAAGGGACTGGCGGGCAGAAGAGATGGCCCCCAAGGAGACGTTGGGTAATTCTGAAGGGGGTGGTATGTTATCAGAAAATGCATTTCAGGGATGTGGGGCACAGGGGGTTCCTTTAGAGCCATGATCTTGGGAGGCAGCATGAAAACTGCCTCCGGCAGCCCACTGAGCAAGGTGGGGCGCTCTGCAGCCTGTGGAGGTACAAGAATGACCTGACGGCCACCCACCTGCCCTGAGGACGGCCTTCCTCATGCTCAGCACTTCACCTCAGTGCCCACTGCACCTTCTGGGCAGGAATTACCATGGGGTGCGGGTAAGTTGGGTGACTGGCCCAGACCCCAGACTGGAGAGGCCAGGGCAGGATTCTGCCCCGTTCTCCTGCTGCTTGGGTTGGTGTGGACCCTGGAAGGTTCAGAATTCACAGCCTGGGTTGGGTCTGATTTCAGAGGGCAGGGCCTGGGCAGGGTCTGAGAGGGACTCTCCCATGTCCCAGAGTCCAGAGAGGCCAAATGATGCTGAACAGGTGGAGCTGGGCACCAGCCGATGTGCCCAGCTGTGCCAGGCGGGATGCCTACCAGTTATCAGGCCTGTTTCCTCATGGCTCCTGTGTTACCTTGCTTTGGGATTTTGGTCATCTCTTTCCCAGGTTTATAAAACTCACCTTCCTCCCTGAATTTTTCCTATATGTCTGCTTCTTCCTTCTCCGCCTCACTCTTCTCTCTCCCTCCTAGTTCTGCAAATCACAACTCCTCTCATTTCTCAAGGCCATCGTCTTGAAGTCACAATATCCTTTTTTTTTTCTTTTAAGGAAAGGTGCAGGCAGGAATGAAGGTGAGCAGAGGCAGGCAGGAAGAGAGAGGAAGAAACTTTTTATTTATTTATTCTTTATTTAGTTGTTCATCTGGGTTGTTCCCCCCACCCCCACCCCAGCCCTGGGTGGCAAACCCTGGTCCTTGGGATGAGTGGGGACCACACCTGCTGGAGGCCAGGATTTAACCGCTAAACCACCAGAGCACGCCACAATATTCTTTTTCTAATATTTTCTGCAGCTCCCTTTGGCTCTGAAATCAAATTCCTACCTTCCTTCCTTGAACGCAGCTGCCGTCTTTTTCACTGCCCTCCTTTGGGAAGCTGCTGCCGTCACCACCGTGTCTGTGTCGAGTTCTAACCTCTCTCATGTTCTTTCCCCCAATACAAGTGACACTGCTTTGTTCCGGCTCATAAAACCTACTGCTCATTTCCTCTTTCAAAGACTTCCGTGGACAGCCTGGGACCTAGGAAATCCTCTCAGATGGGCCAAGGGGACTTCTAGACCTCTGTCCCCTGCCCTGTGTGGACCAAAATCTTGTCACCAATCCCTACCTGTCAGAGGTTCCATTGCCTGAGGATCTAAAGCCAATGGAACAGACACCAGGTTTAGTGACACACAGAGCCAGCCTTCCCTCCCTCCCTCCTTCCTGCAGTCAGGAATGAGGGCAGTGCAAGCAGAAAGGCAGGCAGGGAGAGAGAGGAGGAAGAATCATTTTGTTCATTTTATTTAGTTGACTGCTTGTTTGTTCTCCGCGGCCTGGGATGCGAACCTGCGTCCTTGGGATGTATGTGGACTGCAGTTGGGCTGGAGGTGGTTAACAGAACCATTACTCCACCAAGGCATGCCTGCCAGAGTGAGATCTTCGGTGCTCTGCAAAGCAATGGAGAAGCAGGAGGCGCTCAAGTTCTTCTGCAGAAGCGGGGTGAGGAGCGAGGGGTGGTGGTATCCAGGGAGCGTGCTCAGACTGGGGGTTTTGTGTCAGGCATGAAGACCCTGCCCCTTCTTATTCCTTATTTTTAACCTTAAAATAGACTCCCTTTGTTAGAGAAACTGACTTCAGAAAATCATTAGCTGCCCCATTGTGAAGGAGACCTTACAAATTCAATGATTAACGAAGACAGCATCTGTTTTTCTTTTTCCTTCTTTGAAATTTGCTTAGCACCAACCTCACGGCTGGGGGAAGCAACTCTGAAGCAAGATGCTAACGTCAAAAGTCAGGCCCCTGCTGGACTCACATCTACAATGTCTACAATGAAAACAAACAGGGGCCCAGGTGCTCATTAGCCATCAGCTGTCCGGAGTCCCCTTTCCTGTATCCCTTTGGGGTCACCTGACCTGCCTGCCCTCTCTCCTTCCCCCACCAAAACCCTTTTCTGTATCCCTTTAGGCCAACCCCTACTGTTTTTCCTTCCTTGTCCTTTCAAAAGCCCCCACTCCACTAGGGGAAGGGGGTGGTTATTTTTGGACGAGTCCACCCGAACCCCGAGTTGTCATAACTTGAATAAAACAGCCATCTTGTCCTCCATGATTGGCTTCATGGGCGATAAAGACCTGACTTTAACAATTGTAGTCATTATTATCTCTATTCTTACTTCTGTCTCCCCTAAAATTGTGTAGCCACAGTCTCCATTCCCTGACTTAATTAAGAAAATAATCCCCCAAAGGGAATGCAAAATGAGGGGTAAGTGCCGCTGCAGGGGATTCCTATTAGAACCAAGACTCCATCTAATGACAAGCTGCCACCAGCTGGCCCTCCCAGCCACCTCTAAGCAAGCGGAAGGAGTAAGTTCCCTCCAGCATGTGACAGAGACGCACGAATCACTCAGGATTTGAAATGTACTCACAGCAAGGAGACAGATCATTAACTCCGAGTCCGGGCCATTCTGGTAGGTCGGTGCTTTGTCAGTTATACACTGTGGTCAGAGATCACTCAAAGCGAAATTACGCCGGAACCAGTGTTTTAGGCCTAGGGTTCCAGCTGGTTCAAGTCTCAACCTGGCCGTTTGTCACCAGGTCTGGGTTCTGTTCTAGCCCCACGGAAGTCTTGAGGGCACTTAGGCTCTGATTAGGATCGCCCCTCAGGGTAGGTGCCCCCCAGGACCTGGGGAGCCCAGATTACTGGCTTCTCTTGATTAAGGGCGGCGGCCAGGCACTCCAGCCCAGTGGCAGCCCATTGACAATCTCTGCCAATGAGACCCAGCCTTTGACAAAGTCAGTGGCCCAGATGCTTTCTCTACCTTACAGCTTAGATTCCCCCAGTTGCTTCAGGTGCCACCAGAGAGTGACTTGGCCCAGTCTCTTTAGTTCCATCTTGGTTCCTTCTTTGGTCACCAGAGGAGAGTGGCAGGTCCAGAGAAGACCCCTTTACCCCGTGATCATGTTTTGCTTGCATCTGAGCGCTCTGGGATTTTCCCGGCAGGTGTTCTGCGCTTGGAGTGTCTGTCTTTTCAGAGAGGTGGGTGTTGTCCTGTTTTATCAGGTCCCCATAGTGTCTGTCCTCATTTCCAGATCATGACATCCTTATCACTTTTTTTTTTTTAAAGGGGAGATGCAGGCAGGAATGAAAGCGAGCAGGCAGGCAAGAGAAGACAGAAGGGAGCACTGTTATTTGGTTGCTCATCTTGGTTGTTCCTGACGGTCACGGGCCTGGGAACCTGGGATGTCTCCCCTCGGCGCTCACCCCTTGCACTGCCTGGGTGCCCGTCCCTCTGTCCGCCCTCATCACTCTTCAGTACGCTGCATCTTACGCTCTTGTAACAAAATGAAGTTATCTCAATTTTTAATAAATCAAGTCGGTTATTCTAACCTACTCCTTAGACTTATTGGTCACTAAAAAAACAAATGATCCCCCAATAGCAGGGTCTCCTGGGCTCCAACTTAAGAGAAATTTGTGGATGGCTGACAAGTTTTAGCTCAGGCCCGGAATCTCATCTGTCACAAAGCTTTACCTCCAGCACCTCCCTCTTAGAGACCCTCTGCAGTGTCCCTGCTGACCACCAGCGAGCAAAAGCAGGAGGCAGGGGTTACCGAGTAACCAGCATCTTCAGCATCTTTTTTTCAGGCATTCTTGGAATAATAAATAAAAAATAAAGAAGAAAGTCAGAAAATAATTGTGACCCCTGCTGGTCTAGTCAGTGGTCATTACAGATAGGATGGCACCTTTTAATTGGCTGAAGAACCGTTTGAATGTTTCCACCGGCGCGGATAAGCAGCTTAAGGACTCACCCCTTCTGCTGTCTCCTCGCCTCGACTCCCCCCAGTGAAACATCCTGACGAAGGCTCTGACTCCTGTGACCAAACCTGATGCTTGCAGTGGTGCTGAAAGAAAACCAAACACAAGACTTGGGAGAAGGGAAAGGGTTGATTTCTTTCCTGAGTAAATGGATTCAGATGAGAGCTAGGTCTCAAATCCACAGTCTCCCCAGGTGAAAGCAAGCAGGGGTTTTAAGGAGGAGTCGGAGCTTGGAAGCTGCATTGAGAAGAGAGCGTCCTCTCAACAGCAGCCACCTGGTCACCTCCAGCTTCAGTCTCAGCAGCGTAATTCAGGATGCAGATCACAGGGATGCTGATGTGCAGTCAGTTCTTGGTTTCTCTGGACTGAAGACACCCAGGCACAGAAAGCATCCTGGGTCAGTCTGACTGGATGTTTTGAGACTCAGCCCGGGGAAACAGAATTAACAGGAGCAGGTGGGGGACAAAATAAAGCACATCAGTCATGCTCTTAGTGGACTACAAAAATTGTGTTAGTCTTTTTAGAGGTTACAGTTTCATTCTAGCTAATTTTTATTCCGAAATGTCAAAGAACTTGTGGATTCTTAAGTGGCCAATAGCTGGTTATGCTTTTCATACACTGCACTTTTACACGGTGCCTTTCGCACATGGCATCTTCTGCATGACACCTTCCCTGCAGGACACCTTCTGCACATGACATGTTTTGCACATGGCACTCCATCACCACCTTGGGTTAAGCTGGTTTGAACAGGTTCTGTGGTTGCTGGTGATTGACAGCTGGCCTTAGTCCCTCTTGCAAGCGTGGCTGTCTAAGCCAAAAGCATAGAGCATGACTTCTTCAGGGAGTTAAATCGAGGGCTGGTTGAGGCCCTGGTTGACATACCCATCAATCTCTGACTTAGTTTGAGACTATTCTTGTGCTGTGTCTATCTGCATGTAGGATTATGTGAAATATTTATTATTTTTATAAGAGAAAAGCTCAGATTTCATAACAACATATCCATGGAGAATTTACAATGTGGCAAATTCTGAGGTTGCTGGGGTGAAATGATTATTCTGTTTATGAGCATGCATAGCAATCTATAGTTTGGGGAATGGGTATATGGTCCTATGTGTTTTTTCAAGTGCAAGCTTTTCAAGTGCAAGGGGACTAGGGTGGGCATTGTTCAACATGAAACTGAAAGGAATTAAAAACCTGTGTCCGCTTTGGCAGGTATCTACAGTATCTCTGCACCATAATGCCTGCTTCTGTTAGGATGGAGAAGATAGTGTGGGGGTTTTCGGGTCTCTCAAAGAACCCACGGCTGTTAGGTGAGTGAGCAAGCAGAGGTTTAATCAGAGGGTACAGGGATGGAGCTGACTAAGGGAGGTTCAGGGTCGCTCCACATACCAGACAGGCACAGCCAGTAAGCAAGTTGGGGGTCCATTAGTGGGGAGCAGAGAGAGAGGATGGAGCCAGCCAAGGGAAGCCGAGACCCCCATTAGTGGGGAACAGAGGGAGAGAGGATGGAGCCAGCCAGGAGGCTAAGACCCCATTAGTGGAGAGGCTGACTCGAGGCCTTGCCAGCCGCCTGAGTTTTTAAGGGAAAATCCCACATGGTGAGGAAGGGGGACGGAGGGAGGAGTCTGCAGACCAGGTTTCAGTGCCTGATTGGCCAAGGTGACATTGTCCTTTGAAGTTATTGGTGGTCTTCAACTGATGTCAGTCTTTTGTTTCTTGGTGAGGAGTTCGTCCATCAGCTTTCCTTATCCATCTGGATGCATCCACGACTGGGTGCTGGAGCCAGAGGCAATTCACTCTCCTGAGAGTTAAACCTTAATCCCTGGTCTAAGGCTTACTCTTGTGTGGGTTCTGACAGATACTGCAAAGGAGAAGTGGGATTTTTCCCTACTAATAATCAGCTTGCTTTTTAGATGAATATCCCTGGCTTTGTAACAAATTATGGACAATAAATGATCACTTTCTTTGGTTTGATAGGCAAATAGTATTTCATACTCTGAGTCAAAAATTGTTTATTTTGCATAATGAGCAAATAACATGAGTACCAAGCCTGGCCCCCAGATGGCATCTGTAGTAAGAATGGAAGGATTGACAAAAAATAAACAATGCAATGCTTAAAGAAAGCAATTATAGATTTAAAAAGATTTCATTTTGCTTTCTAATAACTGAGGGACTGCTTCGGAGAGGAAAATTCCTTATACGTTATCAAGTAAGTGTCTGTCCCGGTGTATTTAAGGTGATGACAGGATCGCAGGTGTGAAAAGCAGAAGAAAGCTTTATGAGTGAGCGATTGAAAGATTGATTCACTCTGCAAGGTCAGAGAGGGGCAGGACTCAAGAGACATCAGCACTTGATTGTTAGGAATTTGGGTTCGCATCAGGCTGGGTGAGGGTGGCATCTGAAAGGGCTGCACGAAGCTTCTCTGCTTCCCATGTACTGGAAGACAGGGTGCCCTTCTGTTTCCCAGGGGTCAAAGGCCCAGGATCCTGGGAAACAGGATGCTTTTCCAGTTTCTCACATAATTTCTGTTGCTGAGAGGCTGCCCAGGCAGCTCGAAGGGTCTTAATCCTCTGGGAAACAAAAGGGCTTTCCATCTTTTCCAACAGCGTAGGTCTTGCATCCTCTTTCCCAGGCAGCTTGGGGCCTCACATTGGGGACGTGGGTTCTGGTGTCTGGGGCTGTAGCTGCTGAGGTTCTGGTCTGGTGGGCTGGAGGTCTGGAGACAAACACTGCGTGAAAATGCTGGTTGCTCAGTTTCCCTTACAGCCCCACACTCCCTGCACCGATGAGCTGCTTCTGAAAGCAGGAGCGCAGGGGCTGTGCAGGTCACCCTCTGTCTCCCACCTCAGTGTCTCTACAGAATAGGGAGGCCATGTCTCCCTCTTAGGTTATTGTGACGCTTGAAGACTTAACTATGCAAAATGGAGCCCTGTGTGCAGTGAACACACCCTGTTAGTAACTGCTGCCAGGGTGGGCAAAAGGAGACGTTCGTTAGGCAGGCTAGAACAAAACAGACAAGCGTTGTACTTAAAAGAGCACGGGGCTGCCTGCCTACTTGCCTTCATTCCTGCCTGCTTCCTTCCTCCTAAAAAAAAAAAAATGGAAGGAGACTTGTCAACTCAGACAACCTGGCTGGGAGTGAACACAGACGGCCCTGCCTACAAAAGCAAGTGACTGACTTCTCTGAGGCTTGCTTTCTGTTTCAGTGTGTTTCACACCCTGTATGATCACACTGGTTACTGGGAAACTTAGATGCGTTTCAGCATAACGCCTTTAAAATAGAATCCTCTGATTCCCACACTACCAGATTCCTTACGAAGGACTCAGGACAGTTCTCTGTTTTCATTTGTCCACACCCGTGAACAGAACTCTTCTGCATGCTGAACTGGTTACGAAAGCTACAACTTTGTGGGTGTAGGTGGGAGTCCTGATGCTGCCCCTCCATTGGCGGTCTCAGGTGACTGACTGTGACAAATAGGAACATAATCCCTCTGCCCACATCCAGGCTAACTTGGAATTTAAAGTCTTTGGGCTAATATTTGCCCACGGCCTATGTTAAAATTTCATCGCTAAAGTCACAGCCACAGAACAGCCAAAGGCAACTATTGAGTAGCAACGTGCCTTTTCTAGAGGAGTCAAATTATGTATTCTCAAATTTGAATTAACAAGTGAGAGATTATCCCATTTTCCATATTTCACATGAGGGTTGTAAGTGCAAACTCCAGGTTGCTCCCTCCTTCTGAGGAGGGCAGGGCACCAGGGTACCCCTAAACAAAGAGCAGCCAGCTCTGCTTTCCAGCCTTACTTACAACAATAAACTTCTTGGGAAAAGTCTGCCACATGGAAATTACAAATTTTCTAGTAAATTCTGGATGACTTCTCATTTTTCAAAGTTTGCCCACTTGGCCTCTGGGATGTTTTCAGTAGGGCCACATTTGTTTCACCAGAGTAAGCTAAGAGAAAAAAATCTTAGGAGTGTAGAAACTGATCAAGCATGCAGAATTTCAGGTAATTCTCATTCTTTCCTTTGCCCTCTCTGGACAAGAGCCAAGGACTGCTCCACCATTGGACTTGAAATATTCAAAGTAAAAGGGACAGAGCGGTAAAAATTATTTTTCTGTAGGAAGTGGTGGGTGACCTTTATCACAAGCCCCCCTTTGCAGCCAGAGGGACTGGAGGACAGCGACTGGGAGTGGAGGGTGGGGGGCAGGCAGGACAAGAGGGTGGAGAGAGAGGGCACCCTGAATTCTTGGAAGGAATTGGTGGGGGCAGGGTGGGGGGACACTTATACTCCAGGCTGTGTGGCCGGGGGGCTCTTGCTGCTGATACTTTCATTTTTGGCATGGTGACCTAGGGCTCCAGACAAACCCTGGGTAGAAATGTTTCTTTTCAGTCTCCCTTACAGTAAGAAACCTAAAAGTTGAGTATACACTCAATGTTGCAAATAGGTTGCGACTTTAAATGAAAGGATAGTAATGAAACCAGTTTTACCATAGACAAACTAATCTGAATAAGAGTTAATTTCCTACTGCGTATTTCTGGTCACAGCAACTCATCAATCTGCTAAATACTCACACCGAACATGACACAATCATTGTATTCATTTGTTTTCCAACACATACACACTCACACACACTCATTCATACAATCTAAACACACAGGTGAACACGATGAGGTACACACCTTTGGGGTGTGGAAGGAAGCCAAACACCCATAGAAAACCCACACAAAAGTGTGGGGAACGTGCAAATTTCTCACCAACAGTGGTCCCACTGAGAGCTGTAACGGGACTCGGGTGCGCTGCCCACCACTCAAGAGGGTGGAGTACTGATGACTGTGCTTTTTGATGACCCCTGAATTTTGTGCTTCAAATGAGCACCTCCCTTGCCTCTCCTAGTTCTGGCCTGATGTCCCTGGTGTGATAAAGTGGCATCCATACTAGGACTGAGAAAGGATAATGTGGCCCTCTCACCTAGAGATTCATTTCCATATTCTTTTCCAGCTGATATTAACTGAAAGCACTGGTGGAATATTCACTGCCCGTCAGACTGGCTCTTTTGACAAATCATAAACTGTGATCAAGACAGAGATTACTAATTAAGTAACTTGTGAGTAGGAAAAAACAAGACTCATACTCAACATACTCAACATCAATCCTTCTGTAATAGCGTCAATTAAAGCAATTCCATGTTATTGTTATGGAAAAACATAACTGATGACTTCATTTATTAACAGAAACCTTGCTTTTAAGCAGCTACTTTATACATAACAGGAGATGCTTGTCACATCAGAAAAGAAATCTTACATTCCAATGTCCTTTTTCTCATAGAAGCAGATAATCCTAAGCAGACGTGCTGACGAACTTCTGTAATTATAGTCCTTCTGACACTAAACGTTTTTCTTTTTTTAATAAAGATTATCTTTTTTGGGGGGGGAGGAAGGAAGAAAGGGAGAGGAACAAGCAGCATTTTAAGGAAGGAAGGACGGAAGGAAAGAAGCGGAGGAAGACACACCTTCATTTACTCAGCTGCTTTTATTCTGAGTTTTCATCCTGGCTCCGGGTCCTCGGCTGTGTGCAGTCCGCGTGGCAGCATCTCAGTGCCGAGTCACAAGGGTGAGCCCCATTGCTAAACCTTTTTCATCAAAATCCACCACCAGCTGGATCTCTGTGTGTCATTTTATAACTAGAAGAACCATTTACTATAAAGTGCTGTTTTATCTTCTTTCTTTGAGAACATGAGGGTACTATTGCAAAAAGCACAATTCTTTTAGGAATAAGGACCAAACAACTTAAAAAACATACTTCATTATAATTTATTAAACATTCAACACACAACATGGAAATTTTCTGGGATTCAATCCCAGGACAGGATCGCTGCTGTGTTTAGCAAAAGATTCCAGTTCACATTAATCCCTAGTAACGTGCTTGTGGAATAAAAACACAATCTCAAACAAAACAAATTCAAATACTCTCTTTAGAGCACTATTTTAGTTTATTCTATTCAGTCTAATGACTAACGCCATAAAGGCAGACATACCAGTCTGAGGTAATTGGTTGCTTTTATACAGCATCTATCTTCCAGTCCACAAGGGCATTATTAAATGGTGAAGAATACGCAATATAACCACAGGTACACAACTAGGAAACTCATTTCTCAGGAAGCCTTCTACAGCCTGCTCTTCGATAGCCAACTCCAGCAGCCAATGACTTCCTTCATGTGAGCTCATGACTGAAGCTGCTTGGCTATCAAACTAGGTATTTTTGATCTGTTCTGAGCACAAGAGTCAAATATTTCCAAAGAAACAAGTACAGCACACATTATGATCACCTAGTCAGCGAGCACCGCATTTTAAACTCTCTCATCCCACATTCACCGGCATTTCCTCCACTGCAGTCACGTAGGAGGTCTCAGTGCTATGAAGAATCCTCTTGTCTTCTTCAATGTTCAGGACCATAGCTTTCCTCCCAAAATGACTCCCCCTGTCAGCTCTGAACAAAAGAAAATTATTAATCTTATTACTTATCAACTACATGAGCTGCTAACAAAATGAGCCACCTGTCAACGATCGATGGCTGTTTATTGGCCAAGGTTCTATGTAGAGAGCTAATCACAATATCTAGAGAAAAAGAAAAGATTTCTTCTGTAGTTAGCATACCAGGATTCATCTGGCTGCAAAATCAGAGTCTATCAGGCGTCTCGAATGGCGTTATTTATCCAGCGGCTGCGTGGATGGCTGACCTGAGAGCAGACGCCAGCGCGGGATGGGGGCAGCCCCTAAGGACAAAACAGAAAGAGCAGTTCTGGGATCCATTCTAATTTACTTCTGGACCCCTACACTGAAAATATAACTGGGATGTTGACTAGTGTTTAGGAACATGCTGTCCAGTGTGATAGCCCTGCTGGTCATATGTGGTTATTTAAACTGAAATTATTTAAAATAAAAACAGAAAACTCCTCAGTTATATTAGTCACATTTCAATAGCCACATGTGACCTGTTACTACTCTATTAGTAAAGTTCTAGAAGCTTCCCATCACTGTGGAAAGTTCTACTGGAAAGATTTTTGGTTTTTTTTGTTTGTTTTAAAGGAAAGGCGCAGGCAGGAATGAAGGTGGCTAGGCAGGCAGGCAGGAAAAGAGAGGAAGAAGAAGCACTCTATTTTTTATTTTTATTTAGTTGTTCACACTGGTTGTTTCCCCTGGACCCAGGACTCGAACCTGGGGATACATGGCTTGTGTTCCTTTGTTGGCGACTGACCTAACTGCTACTCTACCAGGGTGCACGCACCTCTATCGGAGAAACTTGATTCAGGACTTCACATTTCTTCCAGGAGAGGTGGAACAAAGGTCCAGAACTTTGTTATGGTAATCTATATCGATCACTCCTTTCTGCTCAAGTCACATCATACACTGTAACACAAATTGCTGAGATATCTTTATCATCCCAGCTCTCTAGCCAAAGAGATAGTGGCAACCAATCAAAAATGTCTTGCTTGAAGCAGCTGAGAAGATCAAATACAGGATAAGTGATAAATAAACATGGAAAATCTGACTTGTTCTTTTTCCAAATAACAGGCTGTTCCACGTATGACTCTGTGTCCTAAATCAGGCTGATGTCATTTCTGAGTACCACCTTGTCATCTATTAATCAACTACTACATATATATTTTCCACAGTTATTTTATTTTTAGTAACAAGATATAAACCAATTTATTTAGTGATAAATCCACTATGCCCAAGTCAAGGTCAATTTAAAATGTTATTGTAAAATACTGAGAAAATAACAATTACAGAGGAATCATCAAGAAAGCACAAGATCTGAGGAATATAATTAAAAAAAAATGGACTGTGTAAGCTAACACAACCAGATTTAATAGCACTATTGATTTTTCCTTTGAATAACAACTGTTTGAATTCCATCTGGGTTACATTTGACATTTGCTTTTCCACTGTGTTCAAATCAATTACGCATCTTTCAAATCCAATTTAATGTTTCTGATGTTTGTAGGTGATAAAAGTATTTTCCTGAATCATTTATCTGATTTGTAAGGTTGTTTGGCTGACAAACTCAAACTTGAAAAGCAATAATATGATCTTATTCCACTGGAATAAAAGCAAGTAATTCAACGAAGATGATAAACACTCAACTCTAGTTTTCACATGTAGCGGGCAGGTCATAGTTTACAGTCATAGAGACTAGTTGTTCATAAAAATCATGAGCCTGGTGTGTTCTGGTGGAGGAGAGGTTTGGTCAGCTGTTCTTAGCTGGTACAATCCACATATAGGCCAAAAACCTCATTGGGTTTTGGGGATCTTGGGGGAAACAACCAAGATGAATAACTGAGTAAAATCAAGTGCTTCTTTCTCCTCTTTTCCTGCCTGCCTGCCCCTGCTGGCTTCATTCCTGCCTGAGCCTTTCCTTAAAAAAAAAAAAAAAAAAAAAAAAAAAAAAATCGTGAGCCTAAGATAGGACGATATATAACTCAAGTTCTGATTCAACAATCAACTGCTGCACTTTTTAGGCCACAGAATAGTAAGGAACTGCATAGAAGTGAACAGCTCGCACTGGAGTGTGGCCTTTATTCTCCCACATATCTTGAGTGGACAGAGATGATTAAAAATCTTCCCCTCAAAATCAGCTTTTGGTAGATAAATATGACAATCAAATAAGGAATTGAAATGCCCTGAGACAGTAGCAAACAAAATATGATTTGTCTCTTATCTGAATTCCCTCTTGATAATGTCTCTTTCTGTCACCAGCTACAATGATTAACAGGGTTTACTTCTCAAGAGTTATTCATCATGGCGCCCAGGTGGGGTAGTGGTTAGGTCAGTCACCTCCAAAGGAGGACAGTTCATGTACATCCCAAGGACCTGGGGCCAAGTCCCAGGTCCAGTGGGGAACAACCAACCTGACTAACTAAATAAAAATAAAATAAAGTACATCCTCAACCTCCCTCCTCCTGCCTGCCTGTTTACTCGCCTTCATTCCTGTCTGCACCTTTCATTTAAAAATAAGGAAATAAGAGAGTTATTCATCAAGGCAGTGTTCACATTGGTAAATGTGTATGAGACCATGCATCCCTGTGGCGACCACACCAGGCGGACAGGGCTGGGAAGGTAACAGTTTCACTGTGTGCAGGGACCAAAGACAATCCAGCACGTCACAGCTGCAGTCGAAGCAGGTCCTGCATCCAGGTACTACAGATGGCTACTCGCGGCGTCTCAGTGAGCAACAGCAGGAAAGAGCTGCTCATAACACATTAAGATTGAAATTCCTGGCATGCATTTTCTCAGAAATCGGTCTAACCTTGACCTTGTGTTCTGAAAAAGAACAGCCTGTGTACTGGCCCGCATGTCACAAAGAGCAACAATTTCCTTCCCTACAGTGTTCTAGAGAGGAAAGTGTTATATCAGTTACCCGGGGATGTCTTTTGATTGCTAACTCTCATCCCTACCACTGGGAGAGGCCATTAGAAATTCACTCTATTGATTCTGTCTAAATACAGATGCTACTGTATCAAATCTTAGAACAAAATACTCTGGACTGAAGAAAGAGGTTCACCTCTGTTATTTTTCACTACCTGATACAGCTATTTTTCTTCTGGTATTTACTCTGCTAGCTTTATTACAAACACTAAGACATGACATTACTTCCTGCAATTTTAACAGTTTAAATAAGAAGGTTATAAAAGAAAATCCTAGTTATAATTTGCATGTATTTCAATCAGAAAAATATTACCTTCTTTCAAAATTATTACGAAATATTGACTCTCTCAAGGGTCACGTCTTCCTTCTTCACCAGAATTTGAAATGGCTTGATTATGAACTTCTTGATGACCTCTAACATAATGACAGGCATCAAGGCGGAAAGCAACACAACTGTTAAAAAGGGATAACTAATTATGTTGATGCATCAGTTAGGCAGACATAACAGTTTACAGCATAATACTTACAGAAATGTTTGAGACCAAGCGTCCCTGTCTTACTATGGAAGTGAGCAAGACAGAGATTGTAGGAAGCACTTGCTTTCAGCAGGGGAGAGGACAATATAGCACTTCACAGCTATACTGCAACGATTAACCAACCTGCCAGCTACAGAAAAATCATGTGCACACCTGAATCCATGCCATTTAATTTCTGACAAATCTCAGATTAGATCCTTAATCCCTTAGCTCGAGATGTTTATCTGCTTCATCCAAAACAAGCATCTTGATTCATTCTGGCTAGTGAAAGAGTGTGTGCTACACAGCGATGACCTTAAAAGAATAAAAAGGGAGGAGGGATGAGGGACTTAGGGTAGAGAAACGTGACAATCACCACCTCATCAAATTCAACATCAGAGTCATCACTCTTGACAGAATGAGATAAAAATGGTACTGTTTCTATGGCCTGCCTCCCAGAAATCCAATCTAATCTTGAGAAACACATCAGATTCCAACAGAAGGGCATCCCGCTTAAATATCTGACGTCAACACTCATCAAAACTGTCAAGGCCATGAAGAACAAAGACACTGAGAAATTGTTACAGCAAGGAGAGTCTGTGGAGATACTATAATAATGTAATCTGGTATCCTATTTGGGATCCTGAAACAGAAAAAGAACTCTAAGTAAGGAAATCTGATAAACTCTGGACCATTGTTCATAATAATAAATAATGTTGATTCATTAATTTTAACAAATGTACCCTACTAATGTAAGATGTTAATAATGTGGGAACCTGGGTGAAAGGTACATTTTTCTGTAATCCTACAACTATTCTAGAAAACAAAGCCTATTATGGAAAAGTCTCAGTAGTACTTTCAGTATTAGTTATTTTCCCTTCCATACCCCAAATTTCACTGGTTAAAAAATGTCCTAGGAAAATATGACAATACTTACATTGGTATCTTCTATTTAACACAACAAATGTTCTCCTTGGAGTATCAACAACATTATGTGCTGTGTCGGCATGTCATTTTGAAGACCAAGTCCACAAAGCAGGCATGACAAGTGGCTCCCAGGCCAAATTCAGGTGCCAGAGTCACCTTGCGGCTCTAAGAGTCAGGAAGCTCAAATTATTGTGCTGTGGAAAGACTCCAAAACATGCTTCCCAAAGCACAGGCTGCATACTGAACTGTTCATATTTAGTTTGAAAGTCTGATGTGCAAATAGCTTTATGCAGCCCGATGGAAATGCACATCCATGCAGAGTAATCATACTGCTTTCAGATAAAATTCTTTGTAGTATCTCATTTTCAATTAGATTCTGTGCCTTTTCAAACCTGGGGTCCTCAGTTTTCTAGTGACACCAGCTTTATAAAGAACCAAAAACAAAATAAAACAAAGACCCCAAACAAAACAATTCATTTCCATTATTCTTCTGTGGAGTATACGCATAAATAAAACAAGGTGTGCATTTCCAGCCCCAAGGCATTCAATGATTTTCACTCACTTTAAATGTGAATATAGGAAATTGAATTATACAACCTCAGTCTTGAGCGCCTATAACTTTGTTAAGCAAAGCTCTATTTCATAGTTAACACAGCCCAAAGTTTGGAAAACTGCTTGCGATAACAGATGTATCCTACGTGACAAAGATTCCCCACCAACTACAGATGCCTAGAGTTTTCATGTTGCAAAACTGCACTTAAACTGGAAAAAAGTTAAGCAAATGGCAGGGATCCTGTCTACTCTGAAAGCAAGCAAGCCTCAGTTTCTCAATCTGTTGATACAGTCCTGAAAACCTAGTTCTTATTTAATTTAAAACCAAAATCCTATGCATGCATGAATAATGATTAAAAATAAAGACTTTGAAGGGACTACTTATACTAAATTTTAAGCTATACTTCATTTCTGTTGACAATGAGGCATCTGGGAATAGATGTTCCCCTAGGGCAGCCGTTCACCACTGTCTGAAGGCAGAGAAGTAAACACGCCCGCTCTCTGGTGAGGACAAGGACCCGCAACGCTGATGTCAGGGGTCTTCTGCAGGATGGAGTCATTGCCGGGGAGGTGGGTTGCACAGCCTCCTGGTCTGAGGAGAACACATCACCGCTGTGGTGTACCTTCCAAAAACGTGTAATGTGAATCTTTTCATGAAGAAAAGTCAGGAAAAACACATGGAGGGATGTTCCACAAAGGAACTGGCTACTTTCTCAGTGCCTGGCACCAGGTCCACTGATGTGCTTTGAGTGCCAAGGAGTGCTCTCTGCCATGGGTGCCCCCATGAAGACCAAAGACCAAGACCAACTTCATCATCTCATCTCATTAAAGTCCTGAGAGATAAAGACTTCTGAGGAACTGTTCAGAATGAGGGAGACCAAAGAGACATGGCAACTAAATCCGACTTTGGATTTGAGTCTGGAATAGTTATTTTTTACTTTTTCGGGGGAAAATGTACAGCAGCTGTACAACTGATGAAATGTGGAAAAGGTCTGTAGATGAGATGACTATATACATCATACCGTAATTACATGCACCAAAGGAAACTTCTTGATTCTGAAAATTGTACTATGATGTAAGATTTGCCTCTATTTAGAGAATAATACTGTACTATTTAAGGGGAAAGAGGCAAAATGTTAGGTACTTACTGCCAAATAGTTCAGAAAAATATTACTGGGTATGTGTGTGTCTGTGCGTATAAAGAGAGAATAAAATTAGTGTGGTATAAACAACAGCATTTGAGGAATTTAGGTGAAGAATATTGGCAATCTCTGCCCATTTTTGTTACTTTTCTATACATTCAAAATAATTTCAAATCAAAAGTGATTGAAAAATGTAAAGTAAGACCATTACGGCGACTACCATTTTTTTTTTTTTTTTTAGTAACACACAGAAAGTGTATTCAAGGGTAAGGCATAGCAGATGAGAGGGGTCTCTGTGGGCAGTAAAGCTGTTACAGTGGATGCAGGCTGGGCGGGTCTCATGTACATAGGGGTGGAACGTTCCAGGCGAGCATCCCATAATAATTGTTTTTCTTCTCTACTCTCTGCCTCAATTGTCTTTACATTCTCATCCTACTACTATGCATAACAGAAGAAAAACAACACAGGTCTCTATGCTGTAGTTCAATTGCTCTCTTTGTTCTAAATTTGAATGAGATGATTTTTCAGGCAATTTCATATAGAATCTAAATTTCCAGATGCACTTGAAAAATTGCAATCTTGTACCCTCACCCACCACCCTCCGAGGACAGGAGCTAGGAGGGTCTCGGTGGGCACACACATTGCATACCACACAATCTCCATCTTTCCGACTTTTCTCACTGGCCTTTTGACTCATTCACGTCACTGGGCCAGCCCGCTGCAGGCACTGGAGTGTGAGGCCTTTGATTTACCTAGCAGCTCCCACTCAGCTAAATCTAAGGGACTGAGTAAGAAACTCTTATTTGTGCCAGTTACTAATTTAAAAAAATCCGAAGCACCCAACATGAATTTACTTAATGACGTTGGCTAGTCACAACCTTAAATATGAAAGAGATGAATAGATTAGACTTCTATTTTCTTTTGCCACAAAGGTCAAAATAAGCCTGAGCAAAAATTATGAGGGCTTTTGGGAGAGCTCACAATTTAGCTCAGTTTAGAGGGAAGAACTTTCTAACGGACATCTGACTAAAACTACACCAAGCTACTTCTTGGTCATAGATCCAGCTTCCTGAAACGTTGGGACGAGGCTGGTAACCAACGAGTGAGGATGCTAAAGGCTGAGGTAAGGGCTCAATATATGCATATGGCTGCCAGGATGAACCCGACACCAGTGATAGTTTGATAAGCTGAAGTCTCTAGATAAACAAACATTCAATCACAGGATAGTAAAGAGAAGAGCGAAAACTCAACAATAAGTCATTATATGCAGAACTCAGGGTGTGAGTTCACGAGACAGCCAGCAGGGGCCATGTGACAGGGCTCTCTCCTGCATTGCAGCAGGCAGGGACGATGCAGCAAGTGGACCATGCAGGGGACCGAGCAAAATCATTGGCAGGGGTCTGCACACGGTGTGGGAAGACCCTGTACATGGCGAAAGAGATTCATACTTACAGTATGGGAACACTTAAGTTACATTTAGCTTTATGAGGACATCCATATGTGAGAAGATCAACTTGGTCATAAAATACATTAGCAAAAATGGTAGGTTTCAATGGGGCTTCAAAGACAAACAAAAAAACATGATGATCAGAGGAATCAGACAAGCAATCCGTGCCTGGTGTCGTGTCTGACCTCTGAAAGCGCTGGTCTGAGCTTGCTCCATGTGGATGAGAGTTAGCGCTGCCTGGCAAACGTCTCCGGCTTGGCAGGGAAACTGATCGCTGTGATTCTGAACGCTGTGTGTGCGCATTTCCAGCCTTGAACTCTTGGCGGCCTGACAGGTGGCATAAGAAGTCAAAGTGGGGTGCAATCCAACAAGCAGTAGCACAGCACAATCCCTCGTGAATGCGAAAACAGTATTTTCAGGAAACATGCTGTTGGGGTATGTGGCTCTATTAAACCTTTATAGGTATTTCAAATTAGGTAGCCAGGGAAAGACTCCCTGAGTTGGGGACAACTGAGCAGAGACCCAGGTAAAGGGAGGGAGGGAGCACTGATTCAGGTTCAGTTCCTGGATGTGGGAAAAAAAGTCAATTTAAATAAAGCATTTTTAAAATATCCTCACTAGAAATTTCCAAGAAACACAATATTGTTGCATGTATTAAATGAAGAAAAAGGGAAAATCCAATTCTATATTTTATCAAGAAATGCTGCTCATTTCAGAAATTGTCCCTATACCACAAGTTAATGGGTCTGCATTTTCCATGAATTCTTACTCGGCACAATTATGTGTCTTTGTCACCTACATATACAACTAATTTCATGTCCATATGTCCATTTTAGAAACATGCCAATCTGGGAACTTTCAGTGATTTCTTGTAAATTCACACATGATGAATTTCAGAAGAAATGGACCAATTCCTTGAAAACCACCAACTCCCCCCCCCAAACCAGTATGAAATACATCATCTGAGTAGTTATTTAATCATAAAAAGTTAATTTGCATTTAAAAGACTCCCAGAAAAGAAATCTTCAGGCCTAGATTCTTTTGCTGAAAAATTCTCGACTTAAAGAATTAACATCAGCTGTCTACATTTTCTTCCAGGAAATGGAAGGAAACACTTTCCAACTCATTTTGGGAGGCCAGTCTTAGGAGGTTACAGCATTTGACTACACAAGAAATGATGGTGGCTTTGACTTAAAACTGTAGGTAGTAGAGGGCAGAAAGAAATGATTAGATTAAAAGGTATGTAGGTATCAGAATAGCAATTGGTCATTGCTTAGATGTGGATGGAATAAGATAGGGAGAAGAGAGATACTGAGACTCCCGCATTGCTGGTATTAACTTCATGGGCAATGATGTAACCTGCTGAGTCACGAGAGTCTACAGGAAAAGCTGGGTTAGTACAGGCTTATGATTTAAGTTCAAATATACTGAGTTTGGGGTATGAGTGGCACGTCAAGCGAAGATGCTGAGTATGCAAATTAATACATCTGTATGATGCTCAGAAGAAAATGTGAGTTAAAGAAAGAATTTTGGGAGCTTTCAACATGGCCATAGGAGTAAATGAGATCAGAGAGCGCTATGAGAAGAATATAAAGTGTTGGGAAATTCCAACATCTGAGGGTCCAGCACAATGGGGAAAGAGAAGACAGAGGAAAACGAAAGAAAACTAAACTTACTTGTTAGGGACCAAGAGAGGCAAGAGAGAAATTTATTTCTAAAAGGAAGGAACGACCTATAAAAGAAGTTGGCAACCTTTTCTGTAAAGGATCAAATGATAAGGATTTTAGGCTTTTCAGGCTTAGTCTGTCATGCATGGAAGGTATGTATGTGTGGCTGTACATATGCATGTATGTATGTATGTATGTTTCTATCAACTAATTACTTATAACTCTAAAAGTGTAAATTCCATTCCTAGCTCACAGGCCATATAAAAACATGCTGAAGCTGGATTGGGTCACATGCTGTAATTTGCCTGAACACTAATTGATAGTAAAATACTGCTAAGAGGCCCAAAAGTTCATTGGATTTATGAACAAGGAAATTATTGGTGATCTTAGCAGAAACAGGTCCAGTAGAGGAGTGAGGACAGAAGCACAAAGGAGTGGGTAGAGAAGAGAATGGGAAGGAAAGAAAGATAAATAGCAGGGCAGACAATTTTCAGACACTGACTGTAAATGGGAGAATAAATAAACTCCTTGTTTTATTACTCACTCTCTTTGTAAGTAAAGATAGTGTTAGATGGGGAAGACTTATAATTACTCCCTGAAGGAGGGAAAAATGCAGAACATTTAAATGCTGGTGGAAGGACTTTAAAAAGAATTGGTTAACTTGGCAGGTGACTGGAGGGGATAATGGATAGTGGAGAGCCCTGAGATGGTAAGAGAGGAAGAATTCAGAGCACAGGCAAAGGAACTGGACTCTGATGGAGCTGGATGAAGATAAAGGTCTGTGGATAGACTTTCTGGAAGGAAGTTAAGAAACTCAAGTATTGTATTTTCTCAATAGCATTGAGATCATTTGCTGAGAATGGCTTGTAAGGGCTGTGAGAAGTCTGGAGAGTGAAGAGGATTTGAAACAGCAGTTGTATAAAGTAAAAGAAAGTGATGGCCAGAGAAAAACAGTGGGCCTGCTCTTTGGTGCCAAGTAAAATTGACTGAGTTTGTTTTTTTATTTAAAGGAAAGATGCAGGCAGGAACAAAGGAGAGTAGGCAGGTAGGCAGGAAGAGAGAGGAAGAAGAAGCTCTTTCCCTGGGCCCTGGGTCATGAACCTGGGACCTCGGAAAATTCGTGGACTGTACCAGAGTGTGGTCTAGTGACCACTAAGCCACTAGGGTGTGCCTATGAATTTATTTTAATACCAAGTTTTCCCAGGGTTCATATTTCTCCAGTTCTTCTAGGAGGCTTGTGGCAGTCACAAATATGCTGAATTTATCCATGGATATGGTTTTTCTGATGGGTAAATGGCTAGTAATAATTAGCATTGATAAACCTCAGAGATAGGAGAGTCAGTTTTTTATTAATTATGATTTTACAAATAAGCCAAAGTCCATATATGTCAAATGATTTGTTTATGATCACTTGGGTAACAAATAGAACTTGCTAAGATTAGAACTTCAGGCACACCCTGGTGGAGCAGCAGTTAGGTCAATCACCTCCGAAGGAGCGCAGGCCACATACCCTTGGGTTCAAGTCCTGTCTGGTGGGAAACAACCAGTGTGACCAACTAAGTAAAAAATAAAAGTGCTTCTTCCTCCTCTCTCTTCTGCCTGCCTACTTGCCTTCATTCCTGCCTGCAACTTTCCTTAAGAAAAATAAAAAGAACTTTAATCTTCGAAATTTCCACAATCCTTTCTAGATGGTGGAAAGACTTTGTTGTAATTGTTTTTTGGAGGAAAGCTGGGAAAAGTTCCCAAGAGGAATTTTCGGGAATAATCTGTAAGTAAACTACTTTAACACTGTAAACACTAAGGAAATAAAATAATATTCAAAGAAACACAAAAACTGCTACAAATTTTGATCTCTGACTTTTAACTATACCAAGTCTACCTCACATAAACAAGCACTAGCTAGAAATAATTTTTCTGGCTTTACACATCACCCTGCAGTCATTTTCTCTTCCCTCGGTACTTGGTCATGTTTCTTCCTCTTTAAAACACAATGAAAATAAAAACTACATTAAATTATATATAGGGAGACAGTGAGTGAGACTGATAGATAACTATTTCATTATATTAGCCTAACTTACAGAGAGTTGATTCGGTAAAATTAGTATACTATAGTCTAAAATATCTGCCTTAACTATTATTGAACAGTATGTGTATTTTTAGAGGAATTAAAGATATCCATATTGTTCTTAATTGCTGATCTTCATTTTCAGCTTAAAATAAAAATTTCAAAAATTATCTAATGATTTTGCCAAAGACTCACATTCATTAAAGGTCAAATTATGACCAAAACTTAAGTACTTTTGATATCCCAAGGGCTTGACAAGGCTCTGATAACAACAATCCCATGAAGAGGATACAATTGCTATCATCTCTGTTTTAAAGAAGGGGTAACTGATGTCTACAGCCATCAAAGTGAATAGGACTCTGAACTCAGATGTGTCTCACCACAGAATCTGAGTTTTCAGCCGCTATCCATTAGAAAGCTTCAATCCCTACTTTCACGAGCATGTATAGATCTCCTGCACTACATATGAATAGGAACTTGTCCACTGACATCAAAGCCAAATGACCGGCCTTGGGTGTAGTAATCCAGAAAATACATTTTCATCTTCACATATTAAATTAATATTCCTTGACAGTTTCATATAATGATTTTTCCTAAAAATATAAAGTAAATACCATAGCAGAGAGTGTGAATATAAAACAACTCTCTAGTTATCTGAAAGATAAATTTGCTTTTAACAAAATTAATCTCAACAGTGATAAAGAATGCCCCAGGACTCTTTCTTTAAATTACCTACTTTCTAATGGACACCAGAACTGAAATGAGCTTTTAAGGAGTTGCCTTGACCTCAAAACTTACTAGCAGAGTTAACCTTAGACATGTCCCTTAGGGTTTCATGAAAACGTGACTAATTACAATGCTTTCTAATTATATCGGGGAGTACTGTGCAAACACACTCTAAGTGGTTAGGAGGTGTAGAAATGTTATTTTTCCTAGGGGTGCCAGATTTTAAAAAATAAAGCCAAACCAAGGGGGGGTGGGGGGAAAGCAAACACAAACAGGACATCCAGTTAAATTTTAGACAAATAACAAATACTGTTTTGTATTTTAATTTTAGATGGGGTCCATATTTATACTACAAAGCTATCTGGCGTTTATCTGAAATTTAAATGTAAATAGCCTATTGTATTTAAATTGCTAAATCTGGCAACCCTACTCTTGCCCCAGGACGATGGCAGTACCGAGGATGGCGGGCCAGCTCCACCGCCCAAATCCCCCAAAAGGAGAAACTGAGGCAAGCGGTGGGCCGAAGGGTATATATACAAAGGGAGAAGAAGTGAGGGAAGGACTGGGTGGAGGAGGACTCCCTTCGGAGATGGGATTGAAAGCAAAATCCCCTGACAGGCTGGTTCCCCCTTCCAATCGCCCGCCTCCCCTTCACCCCGGCACCCGCGCGCCTCCCACTACTCAGACCCGCCAAAAGCCCTCCGCCCCCCACCCAGGGCTGCCACCCACCTGCCCCATCACCCGCCGTTACCTGCACGGACTCTGGGTCCTCTCAGTCGCCACCAGCAGCACCGACGCCGCGGAGGTCGCCACCAGGTCCCTGCAGTCCCACTGCTGTTGATGTTGCGGTTGCGTCTCAGTAAAACACCCCTCCACTCCGTACTGAAATCGCTTGTCCTCTTCTGGCCACCGTCCAGCTCAAGAAACAGGCCAATCCCTGAGAGGCATTCGGAGGGTTTAACCGCTACAGCCAATCAAAGAGCAGAGCCAGGATTCAGGGGCGGCGATTGGCCAATCGGGTCTTGTTATTCCATCCCTTGGATTGCGCTGGTACCTGGAGAGTCGTCTCTGTCCTCTGTCTCCTTCCACCGTTTGGAAACGCGGTCTCTATTTCCTCTGGTGACCGGTTCAGTTCCTTCTCTCCCGGTCTCCAGAGAGAGGAGCATTTCATCGTCAGTGCCTCTGAGGGGAAGAGAAGAGGGGAACTGTCTAGAATATAAAGGGATGTGATGCAGAAGAATACACAATTTTATAAGATTTTCAAGAATGAGAAAACTGCTAAAAGCCCTTCTCATAGTTGCCTTGAAACCTAAATTACAGAATTTTAAAATAGACAAATTTTTGGCGCACCCTGGTGAGGTAGGGCTTTGGTCCGCCTACTCCACCTACATCCCCAGGACGTGGGGCTGAGGAAACAACCAAGTTGAACAACTAAATAACCTAAAGTACTTCCTTCTCTCTCTCTTCCTCCCTGCCTGCCTCTGCTCACCTTCATTTCTGCCTGCATCTTTCCTTAAAAAATACAAATAAAGAATTTTTCTATATTTGAAAAATTGAGATGTAACTGACATTATTATGTGGAGTTTAAGGAGTACAAGTGTTGATTTAACACACTTCGATACAGCGATATGATTACTACCCTGTAGGTTACCTAACATCTGTTAGGTCCCACAATAATAATTTCATTTTTGTGGTCATCTAGTCACTTAGCAACTGGAATTATACAATAACCTTGACTACAATTCCTGTCCATTCATTGGATCTCCATAACTTATTTACCTTTTAGTTGTGAGTTTGTAGACTTTGTTTTTGAAGGTCATTGTAGGTTTGCAGCAAATTGAGTAGAAGCTAGATTTCCCATATACCCATTGCTGAAGTTATAGCGTGTTACCTGGTATGCCACAGTTTTATTTATCCATTTCCCTCTAGAGGGGCCACTTCGTTGTCTCCAAGTTTGGGCTATGATGAATTGGACTATAAACAGCCATGTGTAGGGTTTTGTGTAGATAAAAACATTTTCAATTCTTTTGGATAAATACCAAAAAGCACTATTACTGGATCATTTAAGAGTCTTTCTAGCTTTTAAAAAATGTGACAATCTATCTTCCAACGCTTGAAAGGATAAAAGAAGAAATTCACAAATTAGAAAACATAAATGGGAATACTAAGAAATGTGATTTGATACAAAATCAACAATAGAATAGACAGTTGTCTAACCAGTTCAAGAAACAAAGAGGAAGCGTAATCAAAACACTAATTGATAAAGTGAAATAACTAGAGGTATAGAAAATAATTAGTAGAATTGTCTGAGATCAGTTTACACAATTCTATGCCATCAGTTTGAAAATCTGGATGAAATTCTAGGAATATAGAACTTATCAAAACATCCCAGAAAAGACAGAAATTTTAAGCAGCCCAGCTACCATGAATGTCATCAGAGAACTGCCTTTTTGCCCATCTCCAGCAACAAAAGCACCACGTCTCTATTATTTCACAAGAGAATTTTATTGAGAAACCTTAAGGAGCAAATAAATCAGTTATGAGTGATTGTGTCCTGAGCACAGAAAAAAAGGGAAAACCTTCCAAATTTATTTATGAAGTGAGTTTAACACTGAAAACAATTTTCAGAAAATACATCTGTATCATATAAATGATGGAGACCTTACAAATTCAATGATGAACAAAAATAACAAGCCTATTATTTTTCTTTTTTTCTTTCTTAAAATTCTTAAAATCTTATCGCTGATGAAAAAAATCTTGAACCAGAGCAGGAAGATCTATTCACAGTCAAGCTGTGAGGCAGGACACAAGTCTGCCAGCCTCTTTCCTTTCCGAATTCCTTTTCCTAATCCCCATGAGAGTATCTGGACCTTCAAGGAGTCTGCTCCCTTTCATTCCTAAAAACCTTCAGGCTATTCCCCTTTTTTCCTTGCCCTTCAAAAAGCCTTCACTCTACTTGGGGCGAGGAATGATTATTTTGGGGTACAAGTCCACGAAACCCCAACTTATCATATCTTGAACAAAAGCCTTGTCTTCTAAGATCAGTCTCATCCTCCGTGTTTGGTATTTGCTGGTGACTGGTGGAAAGGACCTGACATTAACATGTACACATACACACTGACCACAGAGATTCTTTTTCAGTAATCAAGACAGTCTAGTAGTGGTGAAAAAAGAGACAACTTGAATGAGCAGAATAAAGTGTCCAGATATATAGATCCACACAAATATAGTGAACTGTTCTTTGACAAAGGAACAAAGCAATTCGATGGAAAAAAAAAGATAATCTTTTAAAAAGTGGTGCTGAGAAAACTGAACACTCATATGTGAAATAATCTCAACACTAACTTAACACCTTTCACAAAAGTTATCTCAAAACTGGTCAGAGACCTAAATATAAATGCAATACTCTAAATGCAATATTATAACATTTATAGAATTCAATAAATATTTGTTAAATGAAAAAAAATTATAGAAGAAAATACAGAGTAAAATAGGAAACCCTGGGGTTTGGCAGTGATTTAGATATAACATCAAAAATATGATCCATGAAAAAAATTGATAAATTGTATACTAAGATTTAAAACTTCTGCTCTGGTGTGCCCTGATGGCCTGGTGGGTTAAACCAAGCATAGTCCACATACATCCCAAGGTCCCAGGTTCAAGACCCAGGACTGGGAAAACAACCAATGATGAACAACTGATAAAAATAAATAGGCTGTTTCTATCCCCGTCTCTCTTCCTGCCTGCCTGCCTACTCATTCATTCCTGTCTGCACCTTTCCTTTAACCAAAATATATACATATATCACAAATTAAAATAAAATATAAAATTTCTGATGTACAAAAGGCATTGTTAAGATAATGAAAAGGTAAGATATGGGTTGGAAGAAAATATCTGCAAAATACATATCTGATAAAGGACTTGTGCTCCAAATATACAAAGAACTCTTAAAACTCAACAATGATTAATAATTAAAAAAATGGGCAAACACCTCACCAAAGAAAACATACAGGTAAACGTATAAAAATTTGCTCATCATTCTATGTCACTGAGTAATTACTAATTTAAATTACTATGAGGTATTACTACATACGTACTAGAAGGGTCAAAATCCAAAACACTGACACCTCCAAAACGCTTGTGAGGATTCAGAGCAATAAAAACTCTCACCCATTGCTGGTGGCAATGTAAAAATGGTCTTGCAAGACAGTTTCAGTTTCTTACAAAGGTATACATAGTCTTATCATATAATCCAGCAATTGCATTCGTAGGTGTTTAAATAAGTTGAAAATTCATGTCCACATAAAAACCTATAAATATTTAAGGTAACTCGATTCATACTTGTCCCAAACTGCAAACAACCAGGAGGTCCTTCCAAAGGTGAGTGGATAAACAATGCTGTCTCAGTACAATGGGATACTATTCAATGATCAAAAAGAACAGTTATCAAACTACAAAAAGAGACAGAGAAATCTTAAATGCATGTCGCTAAGTGAGAGCAGTCATTCTGAAAAGGCTACATACTGTAGGATTCCAACTAAATGACATTCTGAAAGAGGCAAAACTATAAACAATAGAAAGATGAGCAGTTGTCTCAGGTTTGAAGGGACAGGAAGATGAGTAGGTGGATCAAAGGGGGGCTTTAAGGCAGTGAAACTGTTTTGTCTGCAATACCAACTACCTGAACAAAAAGAATAAATGAGATAAATACTGAAAGATGTTTCAATAATTGTTAAAGCAATGTGGTACATGGATTATTTTTACTACACTATTTTTCTGCATGTTCAAAATGTCATCATAATAAAATATCCCAAGGTTAGTCTTTTGTCTTTTTCTTCATTGTCAGGGGCAGTGCTCACAGTCCACCAACAAGCAGGTGAAATCTATGTTGCCAGCGCTTGCAGGTAGTTTTTCTCTCCAAGCTCAGGAGACCCTGTCTCTGAAGGCAGGGAATAATCTACATCCATGAGATTAGTAATACACAGTTTGGTCTCTTTCTAGCAACAATTGAAAAAGGAGACAAAAGTCCTTAAAGAGCTGTTATAAAGCTTATAGGATGTTTGTGAAATGCCTAGCATCATACCAGGCACAGAGAGTTCAGTTATTATATGGAAGAGGTAGATGCTACACTTGGAATTGCCCATTACAGCCCTGGGTATATAATCAATGCCCACTAGATGTGACTGATTGTTAATTGATTTATTGGAGAGAGAGACAGACTATTGCTTTGTTCTTTGATTTTGCCCTGTATTAGAACAATGTGGTTTTATTAGAGGACAGGAAATAGCTCACAGTTAGGAAGGGGTAAAGGATGCATGGCAGGGAGGGTGGAAAGGAAGAGGGTCCATATTCACAGAAGTAATTGAGGCAATGTCTTTTTTCCTTGGGGGAACAGAGAAATATGGACTACTGAACACCATGTGGTCATTTCTTCTTAATAACAGTTACAGGATTTCAGAACTGGAAAGGGGAACTTGGAGACTCCCCTCAGGGTCTAGGTGAGGCAGTTATGGACCTGGGTGAGCATGTATTCAAAATGGGGGGACAGAACTGATTTCTGAGGACAAGCACAGTTTATTCCATCTTGAGAAAAAATCAACCAATTCATCTCCATGGAAACCCTTGAAGACTGTGAACGTACAAATGAGGGAAAGGATAGCTGCACTCTGAATGTGATTAATTCCTTTCTATCATTCTTTTCTTCCGCATTTCTGTGCATTAGCTTCTCCTGCCTTCTCTTCCTGTCCCCATTCCCTTCTTTTCGTCATTCTCAAACATGACCTAATCAGGGAGCTGAGATCACTGGCTCTACAAAATCCAGAATACCCCTCATCACGTGCCCCTTAGTATCGGTTTCCTTACCCTTGGTGCAGGTTTCTACTGTCAGATCTCACAGCTGGCTCTGCTTGGGCACCAGGGTTCTGATTACTAACAACAGGAAATTCCTCATGGCTCCTAGAAAATACTAATGGCCCATGAATAGCCAGAAATCACCACCAAACACAATCCAAAGTGGTCTTGCTCCTTTGGGTCTTTAACCATTTTATGAATTTCTTGGAAAATGGTTGCTCTGTGTGTAGGCAGTGTACTGAAATCTCACACGAGGGAGGAACCTTTGCACAGATCCCGGGCACCAGTGGACCAGCATTAGCTCTTAACCACAACCCACAATTGTTACAGGAAGCTTATAAAAATGTCCCCAATCCCCTGGGATGAGTGGCTACTACTAGAAAATGGATCCAGGATCTCTGGGGCTTGGTTTTTTACAAGTCGAAGAGGATAGGTGAGATTCCTGGCACTGGCCCAGACAGGTGGGTGGTCCTGGCGCGCGGCTCCCGGGCCTTTGACCCGATTGAACGACAACCCGACCGGATTCGCGTTTGTTCGGGCTTTTCCGGAGGAGCTCGGCTTCAGGAAGAGGCTGCGTCTTTTTGCTGCCAGGTAGCATCTGGAGTCTCCCAGGAAGCCGCGGGACTAGGTCTCTGGCGATAACTGCTCGGAGTTGACGCTCCCGGGGCTGAAGCGGAGGGGGGCCCTGGGGTCTGTGCCAGAGCGTTTGCAGGACGGAGTACAAGCGTGCCAGACAGTGGGCAGACGCACGGAACAGAGGCACAAAGGAAAGGGCCCAGGGAGACTGCGCACTTGCGTGCCCAGTCGCGTCCATGCCCCGTCCAGGCTCCGTGCCCAGAGCGGGCGGGTGCAGTGGATGCTGATAAGTGCGCAGGACAATCCTACAAGGGATGGGGAGGGACAAACTCCAAAATGCCCCATCCTCCGCAGCAGCCCCTCCCCCAGCACGGAGACTTGGGGCAGCCGAACCCTGGAGGGCTGGCTAAAGCTCTTCCCGGCGGCCCCTTCCTCGCGTGGGCTTCTCTGCAGACACCTGACCGGGAAGGAGGGGCGAGCTGGAAAGGCGCGCTTCTGGCCACTTAACCCGGGTGCCGGCGGGAGCGCCTAAATCGCTATCTCCTCTCCCCTCCAGTTTGGAGGACAGACCGCCAGTCGCCCCCATTGTGGGGGCCAGAGCGCTGCGTCCGGGCAGGAGGAGGGGCGCGGCTTCGCTGCCCGACACGGCGGCGCTGGAGCGCGTGCGCGCCTCCCCGACGCCCCCGGCCCCGCCCCCGGGCCGGGAGACCTGTGCGCGCAGACCCCGGGCGCCGGCCGGGCCTCCAGCGCCGGGCGAACGGCGCGGAGGAGCCCCGGCCCCCGCCGGCTCGACCGTTCAGCCCTCGGCAGACAGTCTCTGCGCCCACAGGCTCCCGGGCAGAGCATCCTTCATCCCGACCCTCTCGGGAGGCGGCGCCGGAGACCCGACGGCCCTGGACCACGAATCCTGAAACTCTTGCGCTCTCTGGGCCGGGAACGCAGCCCCGCGGTTCCCGCGAGATAGGGGGCTGGCTGGCTTTCCTCGCCCCAGACGTTAGCAGCTCGCCTCCGGCTTTACGATCATCCCCTGCAGGGCGTGGCCGCGCGCTCGAGCCCCGCGCCCCGAGAGTTGGCCTCGGCGGCCAGTGACTCTCTTGTGCCTGCAGAAAGCGCGGAAGCGCGGGAGACTACAGCATCCTCGAGGAAGATGCCTTTTAGCAGCCATCCGCAGGAGCAGTAGGAACAGTTTTGTGTTGCTTTGTGTCTACGGAGTGGTTTTTCGGTGAAATGCTCTTTTGGTTCAAAGAAGAAATGGGCCCCCAGGAGCCTACCCGGCGACTCGCCACAGTCATCCGTCAAGTCGGTAAATGAAGCTTTTTTCTTTCTTTTCTTTTCTTTTTTTTCTTTTGGTCCCCTGACGTTTTATTAATAGGGGAGGGTGTGTGTGGGGGGGCATAGTCTCTGGGAGCCTCGTCTCCCCTTTGCCCTCACTCGCAGCCCAGGGGGAGCGTCCTCCCTGGGCAGGCCGTGGGGAGAGTGTTGGCGTGGTGTTGTTGGGGGGCGGCGGCCAGTAACAGGGGTCCCTGGGGGGCTGCACTCGCGGCCCTGGAGTTCCCACGTTCTGGCGGGGACCTGCAGGCTGTGGGGCAGGTGTCTTCACCAAGCGGTTGCCAAGTGCGTGAGACCTAAACCTAGGGCTGTTGGGATCCGTTACCCCGCTGCCCGGGGTGGATGGGGGTGGGGAGTTGTGTCGTAGTCTACTCGCCAATAAAGGAGCGAGAACCTGGGGACAAACGTCCCTGCTTTCCAGCAGAAACTCCTGCTAGATCGCTGGAGGCTGGCACACAGAGAACGGAGTGAAATGCAGGCTCTATTAGAGGCTGCGCAGTCCGGCTCCCTGGCCTGTTAGAAACAGGCCTGGAGGTGTCAGCACACCTTGGTGAGCTCCAAGGAGGAACGTTTGCAAGCCCCGGGGACTGAGCAATTTTAATCCTGTGCAGATGTGAAAAAACAGGAGCCAAGACAGCATGCCTGGTTCCTGAAATAAGAACTGTGGAAAGACAGGCTGCCTATCCCAAAGAGGTGGTTATTTTCTTCTTTGCCTTTCCCCCGCTTCTCCTTTTCTGAACCTCCAAACCAGAGACACATTCTGATTGAGAGCCTTGGGATGTAGATGACAAGAATTAGCCAGATAGTTTTCTCTGTTGCTGCACTCCACTTTGAATGCAAATCAGGTTTCATTGATACAGTTAGGAAATTTGTGCCTCAGTTTCCCACCCAGTTGTTAGAACTGCCTTCTTGATATTTTTTATGTTAAATATTGTTTCAGTTAGTGAGCTGTCCTTGCTCTTTGAGGACCCTAGCCCAGTGGGCTTGAATATAACTATAATGCACATATCAGTACTGCATATGGGGGGGGGGTATACTGTTGTGAAGATGGTTTATATGGGGAGGCCCTGGTTTGAGGATTCAATTTTTAAATATGTTTCTGGGGCCAAATGTGTTCACTGAACTGGCTTTTCTTTTAAGAAGATGGTGAGTAGGATCTTAGTACGGAAGGATGAATGCTATAGTGCTGAAAACAGGAAGAAATTAAAAGAAAAATTCTTCCAGTAAGACAGAACTTGAAGTTTGATGCATGCTGAATGCTTAAGTGATTGTGCATGATTGGAGGGAGGGACAGAACCTTGGATGTGAGTGTGACTGTATAGATTTGAATCCTTTCCTGGATAAGTCATTTCAACCTCAACCTGAACAATGGGAATTTTTATGATCCTCCCCTACCCAGCTCAAGCCTACTTGTGAGATGATGTAAATACACTGTTGAAACTGTCTTATTTTCATATCCCTGGGTTTGCTGTCACTAAGGATCGTGGGAGGCTAGTGGGACTTTCTCAAGGTAAAGTCTACCATCTGTTCAGTGAGGGGGAAACCTGGATCTCTCCTATTAAGGCCCTCCTACTTCTCTGCATGTAGGTTTTTTCCTGGTGATCTGGCACACAGTATTCTTTGGCCAACACCACACTGTCTCTGGAGTCCAGGGGATAGTATTTCTGTGCCCACCATACTCCCTCTCTTTTTCCACAATCAACACTGTGTGGGACACTGTAACAAGGGAACTGACCCCATCATTTGCAAAATAGCAGAAATTGCCAAACTGCAAGATGTTCCAAGAAATTATTTACCCTGATTCCAGGAAGCTGAGAAACAGGATTTTCTGAGAAAAATAACCGCCTTTGTTTTGCTTCTGTAACTGCGCTTGCACCTGACAATGCACCCGAAAATCATATGCCTTTATAAACCCTGAGCTGAACAGACTCAGGCTGCAGGATCTGGATTGTGCTCTACCCCATGTAGCCGCCGGCTAATAAACTCCTCCTAAATTTCTCTGGGTGTGCCGTGTGTCTCTTACATCTCGCTGGTCACTTTGTAACAATACAACATGAGTTTGTTGTAGTTTCTGCCCTCCAATGGGAGAAACTTCTAATGGCTCCTGGCACGTGTGTGCTTTGCGAGCATTGTCTCCTGAGTAATGTCCCAAACCTGTGGCATAGGTGGGGTGTACATTGTCATCTCCGTTTTACAAATGAAGAAACTGACACTTAGGAGGTTCATCTTTTAAGGTTTAAGGGGTAACAAGTGGCAGACTTAGGACCAGAAGGAACCTTTTCAGATGCTCTGTGTGGGGATCTTATTGAGGGAGTCTCTAGTCCTGAAATAGCCCTTGCCTTCATGGAGACTTGGATTGAGCAAAGTGGGGCTTCTGCTAGGGTAGATTGACTCTGCCTTTGACTGTCCTCAGGCATTTTCTGTCATTCTGGACCGTAGAGTCACATAGATTCCATTACAGAATTTCAGCATCAGAGGAGTTGATTTTCTCCACCCACCTATCCCTTAACTCTTGAGTCCTCCCTCCAACTTTTGCTATTCTGCTCTTAATATGTAGCAGTGTTACCTAATAAATACTGACTTTATATGAATGCATCTCAGATTACTCTAGGATTTTGATAGACAAGGCCCATGTGGCTCACATGGGGTTTCTGGTCAGTGGAAACCTTTAGTCCTTGAGTTGGTCCTTGTCAGTGTTCCCTCACGCAGTCTTCACGTTTCTAGCCCAGCTCACATTTCATCTTGTCATCTCATATTAGAAGCAATTATTTTAACCTTCATTATTGTTCTAAAAAGAGTTTCATATGCTTGACTATGTTCAATTAAACTGAAGCAGAGAGGAATGTCTTAGGCGAAGCATTCCTTAGATAACTGGAAAGTGGAATAACTACTGGTTTGGGAGCAAAACCTATAGAATTTTGACCTGTACCTAGGTCATTACTTTTAGGTCACTACTGGCATTGGTAATATGAAACCAGGAGAATATTAAGCAGAAATTCAGCCCCAAACTCATTATTCTAGAATGGAGTAGTGGCTGATATGCTTAGGATTCATGCCTTAGCTCTTGGTGCTGAAAGAAAGATTTAATTAGAGTAGCGTATCTGCTTTTCTTATGAGAATGTACCCAGTGGGGACAATTAGACATGCTGGAGTAGTAACTTCATCTATTCCAAAAGTGAATTAACTCTACCCGAGTCATTTTTCTATTGAGCTCTGTAGACATTGTGCCTATGGCTACTCAAAATATTTGACTAGTTAAAAAATTGACGAACAAACTGAAAAGTACAAAGTAAAATTTAGTAAACATTTAAATATCTGAAAAGGCTCTCTCCGTGATAAAATAATATTTCATTACGTTAAAAGACATCCATATTTGGAGTTCCACTTCACGAGTGTCACTGTGAGGAAGTTTGTGGATCTACTCCCTAGTGAAGCAACTATAACTGGTAAAAATTATAAACATAACCTTATAAATTCTTTGGAAGTTGTGCTAAGGTTGTACGGCAAACAAAGAAATATTTGTTCAAGAAAGGCTATTAATTTTGATAAGAACAGTGAGTTTGGGGTACTGAACCATGACCTACTCCCTCTGGGCTCACTGGGAAGGAAGCTCCATTCTGGTTAGTCATGGCCAAGAAGACAGGGCTCCCTCCCACTCACTTTTAATCAAGGGATACAGTATCTTATCAGGAGAGGCAGACTACTAGCATTCCTTTGGATCTCCAACTCCAAGTTTCTGAAATTGAGTTTCTGGTGAATGTGACTAAGAAATCAAGGTCTACAGACTTGCGCCAAGTCCTCACTCATAGGATAGACTCTCTACCTCAGGTGCCACAGTCCAGTAATTCTAAGCCCTGGGTGCCTGCATCCCAGCTCCTTCTAGGGTGGAGTTTAGCATTGTTGAGAGGCAAGTCAAGAAGATCAGAGGCTACTGCTTTTGGCTAAGAGATTTTCTCAGCCAACAAGCCATTCCTAGAATAGAGAGTATGAAAGTCTCTCCAAAGAAAAAGTGTGGGGTCTAGCTTAAAGTTGCCTTGAAAACATGAATATTTTGGTGGTAAGCAATTAAGAGGAAACTGATAGCTCTATGAGAGCAACAAACAAAATCACAGATCAGTTTGTTTACCAGAGAGAACCAGGGAAAGAGACAGCTAAGAAGACAGGTCAGAACAAACTTCAATGCCTCAAAAACTACTCCTGCTTGAATTTGATTGACTCAGACTGTGGAACAGTTGATACCCTAGGACACTGTTGAAAATGATAGAATTATCAGTGGGTATCACAGTCCATTTGGGTTGCTATAACACAATACCACTGCTTGCAAACAACAGAATGTTTTCTCAGTTATGAAGACTAGATGTCTGAGATCAAGGTGCCAGCATGGTCACTGGGGTGCTCTTCTGGGTTACAGATGCTTCCCCTCACATGGCGGAAGGGGAAAGGAACTCTCTGGAGCCTCTTTCATAAGGCTTTATTTAATATGATTCATGAGGGCTCCACTCGCATGACTTAGGTGTATCCTCAAAGTATCCCTACTAAGAGTATTGCCTGTGAGGGTTAGGATTTCAGCATATGATCTTTGAGAGACACAAACATTCAGACCATCAGACCACAGTAGTGAGCAATTAATGGAGCCTAACAGTTGAGTATGCTATCAAGAGAGCCAGACAATAGACATAGCAGAAGAGCTAGGCAAAGAAAACCCAGTCTTATCCAAAGATGACAGTGGGCATGTCAAAGGCTGTAATGAGAAGTGATGTCAGAGGCTTCCTACTATAAGGGAAACAGACTTCACTAAAATAGTTTATTTATGTCACGAAGTAAACAAACATAATAAACAAAAATAATCAGTTACCAAAGTTGCTGTATTATCTGAAATGCCCAGTTTTTAGACAAAAATGTATAAGACTTCCAAATAATCAGGGGAATATGACTCAAGGGGGGAAATTTAGGTATCAGAAATTGCTGTGACAAGGCTCAGATATCAGATATTCAAAGACTTCAAAAAAAGAAAAGGAAGCTGTGTTGATAATTTCTCACCAAATAGAGACTATCAATAAAGATATAGAAATATAGGAAAAGGGTCAAATGGAAATTCTGGAATTGAAAACAGTGATACTGAAATAAAATGTATATATCACTAGAGAAGCTTAAGAGTGAATTTGAACTGGTAGAAGAATACGGGAACCCAAAGGTAAGTGGAAAGAGTTTACATAATATGAAGAACAGAGAAAAATGAAGAAAAATGGACAGGGCCTCAGAGAAAGTGGGGCACTATTAAATGCACCAAAAGAAATGAAATGGGAATACCAGAAAGGGGAAAGAGAAGGGAGAAGAAATAGTATTGGAAGACATAATGACTTGAGACTTCCAAATTGATAACAAAATTATCTCTACCATTCAAGAAGTATACATTTGATAAAGTACAAGTGTGATAAAATCGGAGGAGCACATGCAGATACAGTAGCAGAACATTTTTAAAGAAGGAAGAGAAAAATAACTTGTCGTATGTAAGCAAATCTTAGGAAGATGAACAACTGACACTCATCAGAAACAATAGATATCAGAAAGCAGTGGGATGACATATTTATAGTGTTGAAAGAAAAAAATGGTCAACCAAGAATCTTATATCAAGTAAAACTATCTTTTAAAAAAATGAAAGCAAAATAGGACATTCTTGGATTTAAAAAAAATAAAACAAAACTGAGAATTTGTTGCTTAGGGACCCACATAACTAAAAATACTAAAGGCAGCTCTTCAGCCTGAAAGTAAGTAATTTCAAATAGACATTTAAATTCACATGAAAAACAGAGTACCAGTATCATAAGGCCTCACTTAACATAATTGATAGGTTCTTGGAAACCGACTTTAAGCAAAATATGTATATGAAACCGGGTTCTCAGATAACAGTTTTGTTCAGTGTCAGAGAGGATTTTTTTATTCCATTAACATTGAATGAAATGATGTAATTCAAGGGCTTGTGAACTTTCTGGGCATTAGGACACAGATATTTTGGATGGGAAGAGCATTTTTCTACCTACTATAGTTATTCCATGGGAACTGGCTACCTCATTGCTCCATTGACCATTGGTGATGTATACTGGGATTTATGTCTTTGAGTTGTTCATACTTGGATGATGACAGGGGAAGAATAGGAGTTCAGTTTGCAGGTGACCAGGGTCAGGCATTAGAATCACTCAAATATAATACTCTTCTAGGACCCACTGAATGGCACCGTATTTATGATGTGAAATGCCAGCTTCTGGTGAAGGATATCAAATATTAACCAAAATGTTTTCATGATGAGGACAACTACTTTTGTTAGGAAAAAATGGTCATTTATGAAATCAGATTCCTTAGAACCAGAGTTTAAATAATATTGACTCTAGATCATTTTACCTAATGTGGAGAATTGTGAACTCAATTCTTACCTTTCCATATATGAGATAAATCTGTGCCCTGGCTTTGTCAGTGAACAGCTGTGTAGCCTTTAGCATATCACTGACTCTAAGCCTTGGGTCGCACACGTGGAGACTGAAGATGGTAATACCCACTCCACTGGACTGATAGGAGATGAGTATCTAAATAATCTTAGTGTCTGTTGGAGGCGAGAAGCTTGAGACGCAGGGGTAGTGAGTATTCCTGCAGGTGCAAGGGTAAAGCATCATCTCTCACATTGAATTTTCTCTTAGCACATTATAGACGCCATCCATACTCTTTCTCTTCCTTTTGCTTCTCCCAGCTCCTGCCCATGCAGTTCTGTTCTGATAGGGTTACAGGCCAATCGTGACATGAACTGCTGCTTTGGAGAAGAGATTGATTTTTGTCTATGGGACCACACCTCTGCCTTCTCTTTGTAGTGCCTAAGAGAAAAATTTAGAAGTAGAATCCAACTGTTGGAGCATTGCTGACTCTTGGCACCTGAGGTTCTTCCATTGCTTTCCTGTTAGTGGTAACAAATTAACAAAGCACAGGAAAATAAAGTCTAATTCCATCTATGTGGTTACAAATGGTAGGATTTCATTTTTTTCATAAGTCGATGGAGAAAGACAAATCCCTTTTAATTTAGTTCATATGCAATACATAAAGAAGCAAAACAAATGAATGAACTCAATGAAACAAAAGTAATTTTGAGACTATAGAACAAAACAGTGGTTATCAGAAGGGAAAGGGGAAGAGGATGGGTAAAATGGATTAAAGGGATCCATTGTGTGGTGATGGATGGAAACTAGAATTCTGATGTTGAATATAAGGTAGTATACACATATATTGATTAAAAAGATTGTGTGCCTGAAACCTAAGTAATGTTATAAACCAGTTCAGTTAGAGACAGAGGAGAGGAAAGGGGGTTGTTTTTTCCATCAAGTTCATCTTTCTAGTCCAGAGAGCACCTCCCACTAAATCAAATTTCCAGTGTGTCTGCAGGTGGAGACAGAGTCTCTTAGCCCAGGGGCTTGGCTTTGCTTTCAAGTAATGCATCATTAAAACATTAGTCCTCCAGCTCACTGTGTTGGTCTCCAGACCAGGATTCTCCAGTCGGCCCTGAAAAATACCTGTGGAGTTAACCAAACGGTACAAAACTCAGGAAGAAACCAGAAGCTCCAAGAGGAGGTTACATGTTTAAACTTTTATCCGTTTAAAACGATCAGTGGGGAGAGGATCCCTATCACTTTCTTCTGTGATTCTAAAACTAGTCTTTTCTGGGATGACAGTTACCCATGTGAACTAGTGGACTGGCACATTGTTAAACGTGAAATAGATGCAGCGGTTGGGTCAGTTGCCTCCCAAGGAGCAGCCACATACCTGTGGGTTCCAGTCCTGGTTCTGGGGGAAAACAGCCAGTGTGAACTACTAAATAAAAAAAAAAAAGTAAAAAAAAATTACATTTTCAACTGAGGAACGGAAGAGGAGCATGGAGGAAGATGTAATAAGAGCTAATTCTCTGTTCTTTTGTAAGATGACTACCCATTTAAAAAGGAAAACTAACATTTATTGAGTGCTAGCCCCTCTCACGTGTGCTTTTGTATCTGTAAACTCTGGAAAACAGGTATTATGAACTCTCATTTTGATAGGTGATGAAACTAAGAATGAAAAAATGTAACTTGCTTAAAGCCAATAGTGCCACTAAGAGGTCGATCAGAATTTGAACTGAGGTCTAATCTCTACGCCTGTGTACAGTCTGTTGTATCAAAGGAGAACTTTTTAAATCACAAATTGTAAATATATAGATATATAATTATATATCTATATTTTATATCTGTATTTATTTATTTATCTCCATCTCCAGGTTTTGAAGCCAGGTTCATGGCTCCTGTCGCCTGCACCTGGCCCACCTGAGCTGCAAGGGAGTTTACAAAGTAGACTATTTTTTTCTTTTTTAAAGAAAGGTTCAGTTAGAATTGCAGGTGGGCAGGCAGACAGGCAGGCAGGAAGAAAGAGAGAGGAAGAAGCACTTTATTTTATTTAGTTGTTCATCTTGGCTGCTCCCACAGGCCCCGGGACGCGATCCATCAATCTTGGGTTGTGTGAGGACTGCGCTCAAATTCCCCTCCAGCAGGACGAGCCACAAAGCAGAATGTTTTACTGTTACTTGAAAATGATGATTTAGAAAAAATTGACTCTGTTGGTATTGAGGAAAGATTTCTGCGTTATCCGCCCCACTGGTCTGCGTCTGAGGACGGACATGATTTCTGATTTATCTTTTTATGTTCTTCAGTGGAGCTCAGTCTGGCACTAGTCATGGAACTTCTTTTTTTCTTTGTTCTCTTTGATTGGGTTCCAGCAGAGCCCTGGTCTGAGTTCAACCAATTTCGTAGCCTACCTGGGTCTCACTTTCTTCTGTCTCAGCAGCATGTGTGCTTCCTCTGGACAGCAGTGTACTGCCTGCCTGTCCAGTCTTCCAGGGCCTATCTCAGGCCTTCCCTCCCCCAGGGATCTGGGCAGAATGTGGGGGTAGGGCACCCCCAGGCTCCCTCCGTTTTCTGAGCGCCTGTAATAGCTCTGTCCTTCCTGTAACTGTTTTTAAGCGTTTGGTTGCTGTTCGATTTGACTCCTCCCCACTCCCCCCAAAAAAGATGAATATACATGTTTTGGTTGTTGGTTGAACATGTGCTAAAGTCTTTTCGAACAATATAACCATGTCTGTCTTGGGTGAAAAGCCAACCACAATTGCTTTGTGGGGTCGTAAATTAGTCCCAGAGAAGAAGATCGAGAATCCCATGTTTAGTTGAGTGGAAAGAATATCTTTATTCCCTGGATTGCCTCATCTCTGAAGTGGGGCGATAATTTATGGCGATCCCTCTGTTTATTTCACACTTTGGGACAATATATCTAGTTGAAAGTGCTTGAAAAGAAATCCTTCGAGGACTGCAGCGAAAGGGCCTCTGACTATATGAGACTTCCATTCGCTTTACTCACTAGCAGCCGCAGAAGAAGGGGTGCTTTCTTGGCCCTCCGCTGTTAAGAGGAGTGCACTACAGGATCAACCTGTGCTTCCCGGCAGAGGTGGCTGTGGGGCACAGTTTGGGCACAGGAGGGTTTAGCTCTGCAGGAGGAAGCAGTGGGGCCAGCTGGGCAGAGGAGCAGAGGCAGGGGAGGCAGATGGGTATGAGAAGGCCCTGTCCCTGTGGCAGCAGGAACAGCCTTGGGCTGCTGTTAGGGAGTGTGGAATAATCTGCTCCCTTGCCAAGAATCAGGTGCTCTCCCTCCTTCTTTTTTGAAACTAGCTGATGGAAGGGGATCAGTCTTTATTGACTTGGACTAACTGCCACCAATAAAGTAGTTTGTACCCTAAAAAAAGTGACCAGTTGTCTCTGATTGGCAATCAGATTGTGCTGTAAGCGATTGGGGGCTCCAGTTGAGAACTTCAGTGATGCAAGAAAGTTTTGCACTAGTTTTGCCCTGGAGCTGGATCTTGAAGTGGGGAGAGATTCAGGTCCTAGAGAGGGGAAGAACTCACCTGGATGGGGTAAGGGGAATGCCACTTTTGTAAGTGCCTTGGCTGCCTGTGCCGCTTACTTCATTTCATCTAGTCTTTGCTCAGACTTCCCGGGGCCAGTGAACCGTCCCTGGACAGCTGAGAAGTTTTGATCTTTACCTTAAAGGAAGGAATGAGGTCATGCTGGAAGCCTGATCCATGATGTCTCAAGCTTTTCCTCAGTCATATAGGTAGAGTCTTTCCTAGAAGAAAGGTTGGAGAAGCATGAAGATTTGGAAATAATATTCAAAACAATATTAAACTACTGCTTATTTCCTGCCTGTTCAGGGTCATAAATTGTGCTTTACGAACACTGTCACTTTCTTCCCAAAGAACTGTCATTTAAAATATGAGGATTTGGCATGCTCTGGTGAAGTACTGGTTAAGTCGATCACCTCTGAAGGAGCGCAGGTCACATACCCCTGGGATCAAGTCCCAAGTCTAGGGGGAAACAATCAGTGTGAGCAACTAAATAAAAAAATAAAAAATGCTTCTATCTCCTCTCTCTTCCTGCCTGTTTGCTCACCTTCATTCCTTCCTGCACCTTTCCTTTAGCAAAAATAAATAAATACAATGTGAGGATTTGGGTGCACCCCTGTGGCTCAAATGGCTAAGACGCAGATCTTAAAAGGCATGGACCCAAGTTCGAGACCTGTGGCCAGGGGAGGAAAAAAATAAGTGAGCATTTACTTTACAGTAAATGCAAAGGTAGTAAATATGTGACAGTTGGGAATAAGGCTTTGTTAAGGAAGATATTTTTAGGATTGTGCCTATTTCTACTTTCTGGGTCCTTAGCCTAGGCATTAGCTTTATTAAAGCACCAGAGTCTTAGAGTCAAAGATCCAATAATGGAAACTCCAGGTGTAATGGCAAGGGGTTCAGTTCAAACAGTCGCAACATTCACTTATTTAGTCTAGAAGAGTCTTTATGTTTAAAGTACTTGGTATGAGGGAGCTTCAAGTACAGCCTAGGCACAATGGGTAAAATGTCTGCGTTGGTAGGTCTTACCTGGCTTAGAAGTGTTTTTCTGGATTTCTTTGTCTGGTTTTCTGAGCCCAGATCCTGTCCAGCCCAGGTTTTGGGTTATGTGTCTGGGTTTTGGGTATTTTTCATTTACCAGATCACTTTAAATTAATTTTAGCTTTTCTGTAGTCAACGAAGCTAGAGTTAATTCAGTCGCCTAGGGGAAAGAGTCCTACCAGTTTCTCCGTGCTACATCCCCACATCGAGACTTACTGGGGTCTCTGAAGCCGGGTGCTGGGTGAGGTGCCGGAGACAAGGTGTGAAGGAGCAGCTGTGGTGCTGCCGGTGAGGCCAGGATCCTGGCTGTTACCCCAGGCTCCAGCCCCCATGCCCCATGCTGTTCCTCAGGGGTCCCAGGGGCTTGAAGGAATGGTGATTACTCTCCTGGAGCTTACGGTCTCATGGGGCAGATACACCTTAAGTAGACATGAAACAGTTTTAGGCGGACTTCGCCATCCATCCCCAGTTCCTCCCTCATGTCGTGGGCTTAACTTCTCATGTCCCCAAAGCATCTCTGCTTCTTTGCATTTTGCATCGCTATCGCTCTTTAGCTCCTGGTTGGTTTGCTTGTGAAACTCAACTCTTACCCAATACCTCAAAACTCATGTACCCAGGAGATTGAAGGGGTTCAAAGAAATGTTCTGGCCATGAGAGAGAGGAGACTTTCATGGTCTAGCAGCACAGACACTTTGAATAAGTGGAGGCATCGCTGTTCTGGCCTCTAGCCAGCCTAGCTCCGGGGCTTTCACTGACCCTTCCCTTCCCTTCATGGGTTCCTTCCCCCCCAGTTGGCTCCCTTCTCGTTTCTTTCTCCCTCAGGGATGAGGAAAGTCTGGTGCAGTCCCCAGACTAAAAGAAGGGCCTCCTGACTCCCCTCCCCACATCCTTCTACTTTTCATTCCATTTTGTTTCCATTTCAGTTTTTCTCCCTCAGCAACCAAAAGAAGCTTTTACTTGCAAAGAAGGAAAAGAACTCTGACTGTGAAATGGGATTTTAGACCTTGACATATGGTGCAGGGATGAGAAGGAAAATTCCACTCTTCAAAACCTGGTTTGCCCTTAAGGTGTGGTGTGAGCATTGTTCCCTTCGGTGCCTTGGGAAAACTAACCCAGATTTTAAAAAGCAAGGTTATGTTCATCATTTTCTATGGCTTTGTGCTATACTCTAAAAAAGAAGCAGAAGAATTTAGCTTTATGTGGTATCTCATAAGGGCTTTAAAAATCTGTTTAGAGAAATAATACACGGTCTGTGTTTAAGGTTTCAGAGACTCAATATGGCAATTCTCCTTACATTGCTCTATAAATTAAGCATAAATCCAGTCAAATCTATCAAGCTATTTTGGTAGAGATCAACTTTCTATAAAATTTAGAGCCAATTTTAGACTCATCTAAAAGTGTTACAATAGCCAAAAAAGAATACTAGCCAGAGTCCTTTAAAACAGCAGTTAGAGGATTCACACGACCTAATTTCAAGACTTAATATAAAGCAAAGTAATCAAGATAGTGTGCTGTTGGTGAAAAGATAGACACATAGATTATGGGACAGAATAGAGAATCCAATATAGCCTCACACACATATGACTAATTATTTTGACAAAGATTTGAAAGCAATTTAGTGGAGAAAAAAGTGAAAGGCAGTTTCAGTGAAAGGTGCTGGAACGATCAGACATCTCTGTACAAAAAAAAAAAAGAGAAATGAAACTTGACCTATATCTCACCTCACATAACAACAATTAACTCAAAGAGGATTATGGACCTAAATGTAAAGCCTAAAATTAGAATCTGTTAGAAAACATAGGAGAGAAGGTTGTGACCTTGGTTGCAGAGAGTTCTTAGGTGGATTCCAAAAATATTATTCATCATAGAAATATTTGATACATTGCATTTCATCAGAATTAAAATGCTTGCTTTTCAAAAAACATTTCTAAGAGAATAAAATAGCCAAGAGTTGGAGACAACATAAAAGCCCATTGACAGATGATTGAGTAAAGAAGATGTGGTGCGTGCGTAATGAAAAAATTCGCTGATACTCGTTTTTCTCTAGCTGCTTTTAAGACTGTCTCTTTTTCTTGTATTTTTTACTTTAATGATGATATATCTCAGTGTAGGTCTGTTTGGGTTTCTTTTGTTTGAAACTCTGAGCTTCCTGGGCCTGGAGGCTTGCTTACTTCATCCCTCAGGTTAGGAAAATTCTCAGCTAGTATTTCTTCAAAAATAGTTCAGCCCCCTTTTCTCTCTCTTCCTTTAGTCCTGGAGTTGCAGTTTCAGGAAGGCTGGGCATGCAGCACCAGCAGGCTAATGGTGGAGAGGGCCTGCCCGTCCCCACAGAGGCTTTCCCCTAGGGGTGACCTTTTGCTCACTGCTGCCAGAGGGAGAATCCTTTAACTCCAGGGGTAAGTTGGTTTCCCAACACCCCCAGCACTGAGAGTCAAGGAACGGGTGCTTAAGAAGACAGGCTTCTCCCACCTTTGATGGAGGTGAATGTTTCCTTGTGGAGATGCAGTGCCTGTTTATTTTCACAGACTGTGGTGCCAAACAGATGTTTTTGGGTTGTTCTGTGGGTAGGAGGGAGTCTGAGATCTTAACAGCTCACAGCCTTCAAGCTGTCCCCTTCACCATCTCCCGCGTAAGGTCTGAAAGTAGTGACTGCTAAGTACATGACACAATGCTTTTGACATTGTTTGCCCTCTTTGGTGATACTATTTTTACTTGTTTGATCAATAAAACAATTATTTAGTATAATGATAATTTTATACACACTTTTATGATTGGGGTGGGGCTCAGATCTCTGGAAGAACAGTACTGCCTGGTCCCTAAAATTGGACTACAGTCCCATTTGCAAAACAGAATGAGTGGGAGGTGGCCGCTGGGTGGGCAACAGCAGGGTTTTCAGAATGTATGCAGACCCGATCCAATTGATTTAAAGTAGAAACAAGCCAAGTTACACATAGATTATTTATGGAGAAGGAAATACAAATGTGACATAAATATGTGAAAAGATGCTCAGTTTTACTAAGTGATCATAGATATGCAAGTTTAAAATAATAATGGCATACTATTTCATATCTGGTATATTAGGCTTTAGCGCTTTTTGTTTAAGGGTTAGATATTACATAATTTAGGCTTTGTGGGTTAAAAAGCAAAGTAGAGGATATTATTTAAGTATGTTTATAACCATTTATATGTAAGCATTTACAGTATTTAAAATCATTCTTCGCTTATCGGTTTAGAAAAGAAGGTAGTGGGCCAGACTTTGCTCATGGACAGTATTTTGTCAACCTTTTCATTAAATGAACAAAACCTTAGAAGTTTAATAATATTAAGTGATGGTGAAATGTTAATAAAAGAGTCACCTGCTGCAAGTATGAGAACTTATTGGCACAACTATTGTGAGAATGAGAAGGTATTATCTACAAAAAGCTAAAATGTCCGCATGTGACCAAATAATTTCGCTATTTGGTATTACCCACTTAGAAAACACTTGCATCTATATACAAAAAAACAAGTGTAAGATGTTTAGTGTAGCATGATTTATTTTAGAAAAACACTTGAAAAATCTAAAGGTTCATCATTAGAAAAATGACTGAGTGAATATATTTGAGCGTTTTTAATGATGATGCTCTTTTGTACAAATATGGATAGATGTTAAAGACATATTGATAATTATGGAATGCAAATCGTAAAGCAGTGCATACAGTATAATAATATGCTAAAATACATAAAGTAATGCATTTTTCTATAGGATAAATATACACAGTTGCAGTTATAAAGAATATGCTTGGGGTGAGAGACCAAGCTCACAACTTTCAAGCAGAATTGATCAGATGTTGCAGTGTCTTCAGAGGCACTGAAAGTATGTGTATGTTTCTGGAGTTTGGGGATATTTCACAAGGGGAAATTTTTCACACAAAACTTGGGTATAATTAAAAATTACCAAGCATATATAAAACATTTTGAGAATTGACACCGACAAGAGAATGAAGAAAAAAAAGAATGATGTACTTAACTATAAAGTATTTAAATAATCATAGCTAAAGATTTTACCTGAATCTTAAAATCCATATAAAATCTGAGCTGTGATTTAGGAGTAAAATTAACTAAGCATTTGAAATCCCAGCTTGCTATAAAAGCTCCAAGTTTTTTAAGGATGTGAAAGAAAGTTTCAGAATGCCAGAAGTTGACCATAGGTCATTAGAGCTTTTCATGCTGAAGATAATGAAGGCATTCAGGACATGCCATTTCAAATGTGCTGCTTTGGTGTATGGGTTATTTTGAGCTGAAGGCACTTGAGAAACTGTAAATGCAGGATGAGCTCACAGACTTACCCTTAGTTTTTTTCCTCTTGTAAATATATCTTATTTAAATATTTTATATTTCTCAAAGAAGATTTTTGTTCTTTTTAAATAGAATTTGTACTTTTTTTAAAGGAAAGGTGCGGGCAGGAATGAAGGCAAGCAGAGGCAGGCAGGAAGAGAAAGCACTTTAGTTTATTTTAGTTATTTGTTTTGGTTGTTCCCGCTAGCCCTGGGACTAGAACCAGGGACTTTGGAATGTTTGTAGACTGTGTCCAACCTCTGCTCCACCATGGTGTGCGCCCCTATTGGTGTTTAAATGAAAGGTGAGTGGGAATGAAGGTGAGCAGAGGCAGGAAGACAAGGGAGAAAGGTTATTCCTTGGCAACTTATATTTTTTTGTCGCTATTGTGAATAATTTTTTTATTATCTCTTTCCACTATTGCTGGAATATAAGATACTTTTTTTGGATATTTACTTTTTAACCCGATAATTTACATAAATAATAAGTCTAATCATTTTCCAGTTGACTTTCTTCTTTTTTTATAAACACAGTTACCCAGTATACATTTGTTAAATAATGACCGATAATCGGGTTGTTTCTGAATAGTGATAACCTCCTCTGGTCCTTTGTTTTTTGTAGTTACACATTTTATTTCCACTTGTTTTTCTGTTAGTCAGCACATCCAAAACAATGTAAATATGTAAGAAGTATTATTAAAAAGAATAATCTCTTTCACTTTGCGTTCATATTACACGGGAGGTTTTGTCCTTGTTTCTACTCAAGCCTTCTGTTTTGAAAGTCACATTTTAATACCATTTTTAATATGAGCTTAACAGAAATAATTTTTTAAAGTCAAAATGCCCAAAGTATTTTACATTGTTTATGAATTCCACCCCACACAGGCATCTTATGTGGACCGAAGCATCAGGCAGACTGTTTTCTCATTTGTATATTGTGTTCTATTTACCGCATTTTGCCGTGTGTACTGAGCACTTTTGAGGGCCTAAATTAATGAGGGAAAAATAAGGATGTGCATTCTACATGGGTAGTACTAATTCTGTATCTACATAAATGTTTTTAATTCTTTTATTTATGCTTATGAGTTAAAAGTGTAACTGTGTAACTCAATAATGGTATCTGTGTGCAAAAGAATACTCTGCAATATGATCATCAGTTTTGTTGAATTTACCATGAACTTGGAACGAAAGCAATTTCAGCCAACGAGTCAATGAAACAAAACGAAGAGTGACGCTGACTTGATAAAAGAGGTGATGCCAACTTTATGACCAGCGGGTGAGCAGCACATTTCTCTTTGCACACGTTAGGCGGGAGCTAGCAACCTAGCTGATATTTTTACAGAAATCCAGACACTGCCAGCGTTAAGCTAACGGTTATTAAATATGCTGAGGAGCACGGCCGCAGAGATGGCGAGGGACACTCAGACATCCTCCCTCCGAATGTCATCAGATGGTGGAGGCCACAGGGAAGAAAACCTTCTTCAGATGCTGAGGCAGAAGAAGGTAATGCGAGGGAAACCTCCGAAGTGACTGGAGGTGGAGCAGGAGGTGAAGTTTGGGCCAAACATGTGCAGATGCATCATACAGGGGAGTGCGTTATACCTGGAAAAATACAGCATGCCAAGCTTTGAGGGTAGCTTTTAATTATGAATATTTTAACAGCGCACAAATACTCTTACAAACCTGACTCATCACTCCGTTTCAGCAACATCAACTCTTTTCTGTAATAATCAATAAAGCTTATAAAAGGCAGGCAACATTCTCAAAATATTAGTGAGGGGCAAGTTGGAGCTATAGGCATGAAGTGAGTAACCTAGATAAAATAATTTTTTAAAATGTTTATTGTATGATTAACTTTACTAATGTCACCTATGCTGTGTGTATAAAGTGCAAAAAGTAACTGCAAACATACAGTTAGAAATCAGCCTCCCTGTTCCCCCTGAAGCCCAGTCCCCTGCCCTAATGGGAACCACGTGTCCGGTTAGTACAGTTCTCCAGGTGTGTGTAGGTCAGTGTGTCAGCTCCTTCCTCCCCAATCCAAGGGAATGAGGTAGCCCAGCTCCCCCGAGAGAGAAAGATCTGGAGATGAGTCAGTCTGTAGTTCTTACGGCCCAGTGATGAACTGGTGGAGGTGTGGGGGTGGGTCCTCCCAGACCCCCGTTGCTTCCTTCATCCCCAGGCCGGCCCTGCAGAGGGGCTCAGTTTAGTCTCTTCAGCAAGTACGCCTGGGCTCTCAAGTGTTGTGTTCACATGAAACAGTTGAGTTTATATAAGGAAAAACCATCCCTTTAATATGGCTTTGATCGTACTTACGGTGAAATAATCACCCCGATGCCTTGTGCTGTGGATAATTCCATCCTTCTTTGAGCTTATAGATTCTTTTTCTCCATTTTGCCCTGATAGGTAGAGCAGGCTTCAGTTCATTCTGCTACACAGATACAACACACACATATTAAAAAAAAAAAATAGAATTGCTAAGAAAGTCCCCCACATCCCTTTTATACCTATGACGTTCATTTCTTGGAGGGAGGCTGGATGAAATGTTAATTTCCTATTGCCTTTACTGCTGAAATAACCACCTTTTTTTTTCCCCCCAGGAGAGTTATTCAGTCCCCAGCTTTTTAGAATTTGTTGTTAAAAACTAAGAAAATGCATTTCCTTGTTAGATACTTGATCTTGGTCAGATGACACAGGCCAGTGCCTGATGGGATTTATAAGAGTTGTAAGGTTGTTCTTATAACAGAGAGTTTCAAATGCAAAGGGGTTTCCAAGATTTTATGGTGTGTCTCTCTCTAGAGAGAGGCTGCAGGAAGAGCAGTTGTCGCTGGATGTGGCATGTGCTGCCCTTGTGTGTGTGGGGGGCCAGAAAAGTTAGTTTTTCCTGCTCAAAGGCCAGTGATGCCAGCCAAGCATTCATGACTGCTCACATGTGCATGGAAGAGTAAATAAGTAAGGGTTTACTAAGAAAAAGAGCCTCCCAATGGGGAAGCAGGCGCTTTCTATATGGTGGTGGGAATGCAGACTTATGGAACGATTTTGGAGGGAAATTTGGCATTACCTAGCAAACCGCTGCTTGAAAACTGCCTTATTTGCAGCCCTGTATTAGAAGACTTTCAGACTTTGCCTTTTGTTGGAATCAGCATATTCACAATACCTAGTGACAGAGGAAAAAAAAAAGAGCTTTAAGTTTTAGAGCCTCAAATTATATGAAATTCTCTTAATTTTTGTATTTTCTTACCACACTTCACATGCACTTAACGTTAACAAAGAACAGACTGTGAGAATTACCAAGCAGAGCAGTCTCTAGTCTTAAAAAAGGTTTTCTGGTATAATCAATTAGGGGAAAGTTTTTGGCATTTTCTTTCCTTTTTAAAAAAATATTTATTGAGATAGCTTTGATTGACAAAATAATATAAGCCCATATGTGCAGGTTCCCCATTCCTTAAATATATGCTACACAGCATGCCTGCCACCACACTAGCAAGCCCCTCACCACTGTCCACTGAATCCCACACCCCTTGCTCCCACCCTCTTCCCCTTCCCCATTGGTAACTCAATTCTGTTGTCAATGCCCAAGGGTTGGTTTTTGTTGACTTTCTTCTAAGTTAAAAATATACCTCTCTGCTCAGCAATACCACTCCTAAATATTTATCCAATAGAAATGAAGACAGCTATCCATACAAAGACCTTTTCTTGAATGATCAAAGCAACTTATGACCTAATGACCAAAAATTTGGGCCCTAGTGACCCAAATTGGGGAAAAAGAAAAAAACCCCACAAAACCCTATTTTCTTTCAGAAGGAGAATGGACAAACTGACCAGATGACTAAGATGGAATATAGCTGTAATAAAAATGAGTGAACCACTGCGACAATATGGATGAATTTTTTTTTTAAAGAGAGTCCAGGTAGGAATGAAGGCAACTAGGCAGGCTGACAGGCAGAGGGAGGAGGAAGAAACATTTTATTTTACTTTTATGTAGTTGTTCACACTGGTTGCTTCCCCGGACCTGGGACTGGAACTCAGGGGTATGTGGCCTGCATGCCTTTGACCCAGCTACTACTCTACCAGGGTGCACCATCATGGGTGAATCTTAAAAGCATTATTCTCAGAGGAAGAAACTGGAAACAAAAGAATGCATACTGTATGGTTATACTATATCAAATTTTGGAGCAAAGAAAACTAGTTCTTATTGAGCAAATTCACAGAAGTGGTTCCCTGGTGTTTAGGAACGAGGGTTGACCGGAAAGGGACATGAAAATAGAAGAAAATGTTCTGTATTTTATAAGTGGTTTGGTTTACATGGTTGTGTCCATTTGTCAACACTCATTGAAATGGACTCTTCAAGTTTGAGTATTTCAATGTATGTAAACCTTACCTCTTCCTTTTATAGGAAGAGGTCTTCCAGTTTGTGCTTGACCAGCTGCAACTTTACTCTGAAATTTTAGCTCGAATCATGTAAATCAAAATGAAATGTTTGTATGTAAAACTTACTGCTTATGAGCTTTTTCACATTGTACCCATTCTTTAAAAAAAAATAACATTATGTATAAAGAGCCACAGTGGAGTGTTTTAGGAGGAAGCAGCCTCTCTCTTGAGGACACTGTGCTCTGCCCAGCCCAGCTCTGAAAGGTGGACTCACTTTGCTCTGAAGACGCAACAAGTCCAGTCTTGACAGCCTTCACTTGAGAGACTTACTGTTCTTGTACCTGGTCTTTGAGGTCGTTCAGGACACGCTCTGCATCCCACTCAACTGAACTCGTGCTGTGCCAACCACCCTGTCTGCCTAGAGAGTGAGTTGCATTGGCTGCACTGTTAAATCTCTGGATTCTTTTCCTTGGCAGCCTGGAGAGCTTGGAAGAGAGAGAGGGGAACATTGTGACCTGGAATAAATTTTAAGAGAATCCTTTAAGAAATATAACCCTGTCTATATTATTTCTTTTTCTTTTTTCTTTTTTTTTTTTAAAGGAAAAGTGCAGGCAGGAATGATGGTGAGCTGGGCAGGCAGGAAGAGAGAGGAGGAAGAAGCATTTTATTTTATTTTCATTTAGTTGTTCACACAGTGAACACGTTCGAATCCAGGGATGTGTGGTTTGTGCTCCTTCGGAGGTGATTGACCTAACTGCTACTCTACCAGGGTATCCCTATTATTTCATTTTAAATGTTCAGTGACCTGACGTATGTCTCATGATGTGCTATCTCTAAAAAAAAGAAAACATTCTGATTATCATCCCCCCTAGCATTTCTTCCTCCCTCTCACTCCATTTTCCCTTCTTTTTATTTTTTATTTTTTACTTTTTATTTAATGAAAACATGGAAAGTTTACATACAATTGTGAATTACATCGGGGCACTAACTATAAAGGAGTTGAGTACTCTACAGTGTACCCAGGGATTGAGATCTGAGTATCAAAAGAAGGAACATGTTGGAAAGATGGAACCTCTTCCTCAGGTTGGGATCTTCGTCATCTGGAGAAGGTGTATTGTTGTCCATTGGTGGTGAAGAAAGTCACTGTGTTGTCCTGGGTCAGAACTAGTTCATGGAAAGTCCACAGAAGCTGGCAGGCAAGAAAGGGACACTTCCACTGGGTTGTGATGAGTTGTACTGATGAACAAGGACTGGAAGCTGGGGGTTTTAATTTGACCAAAGCTGGCAGATGACACCCCCTAGGGTGTATTTGCTGTCTTTTCATGGGGTTTCTTTATGCTTATAGAGCATCCTTTAATATTTTTTGCAAAGCTGATTCTGTGATGATAAACCCTTTTAACTTTTGCTTGTCACAAAAGTTTTTTTTTTAATCATTCCTTCAGTTCTGAATGATAATCTTGCCAGATATAGTATCCTAGGTCGAAACTCATTTTCTTTCAGAACTTTGAATATATTATGCCATTCCCTTCTGTCCTGTAGAGTTTCATTTGAGAAGTCCGCTAGTGTTATGGGGGCTCCTCTGCATGTGACATGTTGTTCTGGGGCTGCTTTTAATAGTCTTTCTTTATCTTGTATTTTTGATAGTTTGATGACAATGTGTCCAGGTGTATTTCTGTTTGGGTTTCTTAGGAACACTTTGAGCTTCCTGGATCTGGAAGCTTGCTTCAGTCTTCAAATTGGGCAAGTTCTCAATTATTATTTCTTCAAATATGGTTTCTGTCCCCTCTTCTCTCTCTTACTCTGGGTCCTCTATGATGCGAATGTTGTTCCTTTTGATGTTATCCCAGAGGCCTCGAATGCTGTCTTTGATTCTTTGAATTCAGTTCTTTAATTCAGCCATCGCGTCTCTTATCTGTTTGATGTCTTGTTTTATTTCTTCTTTTGCTTCCTGACATTTTCGTTTACTGCCTCTACCCATTTCTGGATTCTCATGAGTATGTTAATCACCGTTATCCTAAATTCCTCTTCAGGTAATTTACATCTGCTGTATTCAGATTTTCCCCTGGGTTTTTGATTGAATCCGTTATTTTACATATATTTCTTTGTGCCTTTGCTCTATTCAGCATTTTGTTAATGTTTCTGAGAGTTCGGTTTCCCTGGTGTTGCGTAGGTTTGACTTGCCCAGGATTGGCTATCAGGCTGCAGTTTCGCCTCTATCCACAAGGTGGTGCTAGCGGGTAGCACTGAGGTTTGGGGTGCCTTCTCACTGCAATCCAGGGGGTGGCGCATCTGATGGGCAGGGTTTCTGGTAGGCAATATGCGGTGGGCGGGATTTACGCTTTGGTGGACCCGAGGCTCAGGTGTGAAATGGTTGTGGGAGGGGTTTGATTTGGCTGATTTCCGGTTGTGGACGCGCCCAGCGCAGTTTCACCAC